>JAVQJF010013286.1:0-85212 GCA_036023855.1 Gadopsis marmoratus | reverse complement strand
TGGGACATTATGTTTCGGTCCATTCAATGCCACCAGTTTACACCTCAGACTGTCCTGGGGCTCAGTGATGCCCTGGTCCAGATCTGGGAGGAGATACCCCAGGACACCATCCGTCGTCTCATTAGGAGCCCCGACGTTGTCAGGCAGCATACAAGCACGTGGGGGTCATACAAGCTACTGAGGACCATTCTGAGTTGCTGCAATGACATTTCAGCAAAATGGACTAGCCTGCCGCATCATTCTTTCATTTTGATTTTCTTTGAATTCAGCCCTCTGTAGGTTGATCATTTTCATTTCCATTAAATGATGTGGCATCCTTTTGTTCCTAACACATTACCCAGTCCATATCAGTATAGATATCCAGCATTATTTTTTTCCCATTGAGAACTGATGTGTTTTCAAAGTGTTCCTTTAATTTATTTGAGCAGTGTATATCAATCTCACTGTTATATACAATATGCAATAATAATGACAGACAGATTTAAAGTAATCTCTTATTGAGTCTATAATATGAACCCTGAAAAATCCACAAGTATAAATGGGATACAAAGCACTCTTTGTGATCTTCTGTTTACATAGACACGTGCCTTCAGACATCCAGGTTTTTTCTTCTTTTTCTTTTTGCAGCCTTGAACTGTAGCTGCCTATCCCCTGGAATACATCTTAGTGTCAGTTATCGACAAGTGACTAATTAGCTGTGGGCCTGTAAGATTTTCCTTCAGCTGCAGTGGGAAAAGTATTAAACATGCATGATCAATACGCTGTCTAATGCCCAGCTATCATCTGTTGCTATCTGCTCAAACTATTGGACTAGTCACTCAATCATATACTGATTAATATTTTTATGCAAATCACTAATAGCACTTTACACATTTTTTCGTGAACGTCATTATGAATTTATCATGGGATATTTAACAAAATTAAGATTAACTGTTAATGGATTTACTAAAAGTCATTATTAAAGTACGTCTAGATAAACTGTAGGGGGGGGAAACTAAAGATGGAACTCCAAATCCTCTTCTAGTGCTCAGACAACAATCTTACAAATAACTTTACATCTATTAATTCGACTGAGGCTACGTTGGCAAAGTGTATGAAAAATGACAGCGCTGTATTTACTAGTATTCCACTTCAACCCTAACTAGCCACAGGCTAAATAAGAAAAGACAGCTATTCTATGCACAAGTGCCATGTTGTCTCATCTTACATCACATCATGTGCCAGCTCCGTTTATCCCAGCAAAACTGGTGGGCCTTTAACGCAGATTAATTATGAAGTGACTACAAGACTCTTAATTACCCCATCCACGCAGTCTGAATAATGTAGGATTAGTGCACATTGCATGCAATAGTTAACATAACTGCTTGACACAGCCCTGGGCTCCCATGAAATGGTGTGTATTTCAGGATTAAACTCATTAATGATGTGTCTAGTAGATGTGTGAGTAGACCCATGTGCATGCTTCCATTGACTATGGCATGTGGCTCTTGCTAAATGCAGCCATTCAGGAAAGACATGTGGCAGTGGACATGTTTACCCTCTGGCACTCGTCTCTGGTTCATCAGCCGTGAGAGGGCAGGGGGCTTTGGAAGCATCTGCTGGTATGAGTGGAGTGGAGTGCAGTGAGGCAAAAGACATACACAAATACATAGACACATGCACACACGCAAGCACATATATCTGCACAGGAATGACTGCCACTATGAATGTTAAAATATAATTATGCTGCCAGAACAGTGAATTTATCTGCTGTGCAATGATAGACATGAGACAATGATAGATACACAGCTTGGCCTTCATGTTGACATAGCAAAGTCTTTCTGGGCTGCTGATTCACGCACAGGCAGACGAAGATCGGTTTGGTGTACAGCTTGCTAAGAAGCAGATGTAAATAGCAGTAAGAAGCAAAGTTCAAGTTGACTACACTCAACTGTCAAACATTTTGTAGGTGGCCACCAGGGGCCATCTACTGTACATAGAGTATTTGGTGGCCACAAAGTAAATTTCTGTGACCACGGGCCGTGGTTAATATCAAACCCTGTACTAGTTGACATATAGCAACTGGGAAGAAGTATTCTGCAGTCAAAAAAGTCTATTTTGCTCTCTTAAGTCAGAGTCTTTGTATTGTCAGACCAGTCAATGAGGATCCTGAGTTCTGCTGATGCTAAACTGCAGCTTCTTCTTAAACCATTTAACTTGCTGTTTGGTGGTTTGAGAAGTTTGAGGTGACAACAGAACAAGTGAAAAGAAAAAGTGACCCTGCGTAGCCTCCTAAGACCATGCAGCATGCCCAGTGCACCACACTGGAGGCAAACTATGGCCTTTGTAAGAGTTGAGTCTATAATCTGGGAAAGAAGAGTGATGTCCTCCCACCTAGCAAGAGTGTCTTCAAAAGGATTATGAATGCACATCATATGCAATGAAAACATTTTATTTAAAAAAATTAGCTTAGAGGCATTTTCAGGTAAGAATAAAGACTTGTGAGTTTTCTGTGTGTCCAAAAGCTGTACTGGTCTCAATCTTTCTTTTCACTGCTTTACCAGTCTAAACAATAAACCATGTCATTACTACTATATCTTCCTAGTTATTGTTATTACTATAATATGTATGATCCTAGGTTCTGATTTGACTCTTAGAGGCAGGGTTATTGTGGGATGCCGTTGTATCTGCATAAATGACAAAAGGTGCAGCTTCTTATCTTCCAAGACAATTCTATCAGATGATGAATTCAATTTAGTATTTTTTACGTGATTAACATTTTATTAGGAAACATTCTAAAAATCAATTAAATATATAAAACATTCCTACATTTTTTGGCACAGCACGTTTATATATACGTACACACAGATTGCACATAAGATATAAAGTGTAGCTGACTGAAGGAAACGTAACGAGGATCGTGGAGAGTAATTAAAAGAGGCTCGGTCAGTGTAACGTAATGTACTCTCTCTCTCTCTCTCTCTCCAACAACCTCCTTTCTCTGGAAAAAGAGCCACCTGGATGATCTGGCAGGTCCATTTTGGTCTCGTTTTCTCATTGTGATTGGAAGTGTACACAAGTCCTTTAGGCTGGGCCACGAGTACACACACTGCAGTTATGGTTAAAATGATAACCACAATTGTTCTGCTCCATATTGTGATAAAAAAAATTAACCTAATTATTCTTTCTTTAAAAACAGTTTTATTTCACATAAACATTTTGAATTGCCAGAAAAACATTGTTTAAAGTTTAGAACTTTTATGTCCAAAAAATACTTTTCTTCACACAGTAAATTAAATAAGACCAGATCATTCAACCCCACAATCAGACAACCAGAGTGACAATCATTGGAGTGCCTATCCAAAAATCCACCTACACTACGTTAACGTTAAGAAACAAGATGGTGCCTTAAAGAAGCAAATCCTTCATTTAAGCAGTGTTGGTATTATTAAAGCTGGGAAAGGCCATATACACAACTGTCAAGTCAACAACTGGTGACTACATAACCACACCTTACCGAAACAAAATTCATCCTGACATAACACAATGATACACACACACACACACATACTTTTTCCAATCCCATCAGCTGCTAACGTCTTCTCACACCAAAATGGAGAGTTTAATCAAGATAGAAGAAAAGAAATTATATCATTATACAGAGAGAGCACATGCATTTTAACATTGGTGCTTTCACATAGGCTGGCTCCATTATTCATGAGTGGACTGTATTTATGGTTAGACCCATTTGCGTCTCTGTGATTTCAGATGTTGTTACCCAGAATGCTAAAACCTTCATGCTGGTGGAACAAGATTGCCACTTTTATGGGAACATCTTGTGCTGAAATAAATCCTCACCTACTAATGTGTGCTGAGGGGTCAGGGGGTGCAATGAATGTGAAGGGAGCTTTCAATGATGGTAGCAATCTAGCCTTGCTCCTCATTTATGCCTTTCCTTTAAAACACAATCACCTTGTACAATATACAATATGTACAATATGATATAATATGTGCTGCCACTGTGGTTCAAAACCCACCTAAATAAATAAATAAATATTAAGACTTATCATCATGCCTTATCAACATTAATCACAACAACAACCACAGTGGTGGCCTACGATTTCATCAATATGATACTAATTTAAAAGATTAGATGTATTAATAAATACAAATTAAAGATATTTTATTTTGTGCATTGCCCTCTAACCTGCTTCATTATTGGTTTATCCCATCGAGGCACCGCCTCTGCACCGATATACACCATTGCATTTGCCGCCAAATCAGGTAGTAGCATGAATGACCTGTAAAACAGTGGTGTAGCTGTTGCTCAGTTTCTTTTTTCTCTCAGACACCTTACAGACATAGCACTCTGTGAAACCTTCATCACTTTCCCTCTAAGCAAGTCCTGTCGAAGTTTCTCGTTACCTATTTCACTCTGCTCACTCCTTCTGCTTTGCCCGGTGCTGAGGAAGGGAGAGCTGGCTAACTAGCTGTGATACCAGTACCACCATGTCCGTCAAGAAGTTCCTGTTGCCTCTTTGACGACAAACCTCACACCCCTGCTAATGGTTAGGCTAGTGCCATTCAGCCTGCATCACTAGCTGGCTATATTTATCTGCATCATGTGTTGCTAGCATTTGCTATTGTGGCTAACCATAAGCTAGCCTCTATTATTCCTCCCGACATCCCTCATTTCACCAGTAAAAAGCGACCTAAGCACTTCCACATTGCTTCACCGATATACGAGCCGATTCAGATTCATGTCGTATGTTGGTTAGAGGAACCCGACCGGAGAATGGGGTTGCGTCTGTCTCCCCAACTCAGGTGAAGTGAAAAAAATCTAAGGTGACGTCTGATGCTCCCTGGCCTCTCATCTTTATGCTTCTTCTGCCATACATCCCCCTCACTGCATGATCACCACACTGCAAGGAAAAATGCTATTATCTTTCAGTTTAATGTTTTTTGGAGAGTCAGCCCATCTGGGATGGGTGACTTATCTTGTTTATTACCGTCTCAAGATTCTGAAAACATTTAAGTCAAAGAGTGGAGGGTTTCACTGACCCACGTACTACAATCATGTATCCAAAGGCAACTTAACATGTCACTTATGGGAGTATACGGTTTTATATACTCATAAAACAGTATTTTCCCTCTAAAGTTATCATTTTATCAGATGGGGAAATAAAATAAACATTTAAGTTCTCAGTACAGGAAATAATGTGAAAATGCTGCTGCAAATTATAAGTTTTCAACTTTAGTTTCTAACCATTTCTTTACAAAGGACCCTCAGCCCCTCATACCTGGATAAATAATTGGGTGCCTTGTCCTGTCCTTGTTTGTTTTCTTAAGTGTGCACTTCACTTGATCCTTTCAGATGGAACAAAAGATAGTTCTGTCCTTAACAGCTTCTCCACATTATTGCTTTATGTTCACAAGTTATTAAGGTGAATTGTGAATTTTGACAAAAACAAACGAAAATGAAATTATATGTATAAACACATTCAGTAGATAATAATTTTGATTTTATTCAGCCAAGGGCACTTTCAGTTAAAAAGGCATCACTATAATACAATGCAAGATGAAAAACTTTACAAAAGAAGGTTGCTATTGTCGCTGTAAGCTAAGATGTTTGTAAGATGAACAAACAAAGGATTTTAGAGCTAAAGTGAATTCAGTCAAAACAGAAAGCCCTACTCATCTTCTAGTATAGTATAGTACAGTCAAGATGTTGCTACTTGTTTCTCGAATGTATTTCTATGACTTCTATGACAAACGTTTGTTCAATAGACACAAAAAGGTGTCGGTCAATACCATGTGCAAAAAAATGTCATAAGAAACTGGGGTCTTACTTAAAATACCTAATATTATTAGTTTAATGTTTTAGTTTGAGATGATAGTGTGGTTTTACAAGCGCCGTAGGGAATTCATTTTAATGACACACAGAATACAATTTTTTTTCTGTTAAGAAAATAAAACATTGATCTTGGCCTTCAAAAATGTTTGAATTGCTTAGGTCAACTTCTTCTTTGGAAATTCACTGTTTTAGGCAACTCTTCTTGCCAAATCTTTGTCATTACTACTTTGAGCAAGCGTACAATACATGGTATCATGGAACAAGGACAAAACACATGAACACGTACACCAACTATGCAAGCACGCAAACATAAACACATACACACAAACCAAATACAAGCCCACATATGTACAAAACTAAAGCTTATTTCCTCCTTCACTGTCAATTTAAACTAATATGAATTTGAAAGGCCAATAACATCAAGCAGCAGTGTGTGTGTCTCACAATCCAACAGAACTTCAAACTGAAGTTAGATTTGAGGACTCTGATGAACCTAAAGGAGGCAATGCTTATTTGGGATTTTCTTCTACCACTTCAAAAAGGATATTAAAATAAAATGTAACACTACCATGACATTTAAGGTAGGTGTGTGTCAAGAAGATAATGGCCTTTATTGTTGAAGCTAATTTAATATTTTCTCAATTTGTATTTGTCTTTATTTTGTATTTAGTGTTCCTTATTCTATTTGATGATTTGTGTACAGGTTAAGTAGCATAATGCAATCTTAATCCTACTTGTTTCCATTAAGTGTTGGTATCCTTACTCCTTGTTTCACCCCTTAACTTGGGCCCATAGCTTAGCTAGAATCATCCTAAACCCTACAATGTTCATTAAACATGGCTTTATTCTGTCATTTGCATCTCATTTCTGTATTGGTTTGTTTTATTGCATCTTATTGTAATTATTACTAATGTTATTAAGAGGGCTGTAACTAAATAAATGACTTAGTGAAAATAACATTTTGATCTAAACATGTGCTGAAGTCATAGTGATGTTAGTGATGTCCTTATGTTTATCACAGGAAATAAGGTGATATGTAACTTTAAATCACATACAAAAGTGTACGTCAGGAGAATCAATTTGTGCAATCATCAATTCAACTTGAATGTGAAATTTCTGATACATATTCAGATACAGCATTCAAATACAAATATTCCACATTTAAATGAGTCATTCATTATAGATAATGAAAGGTCTGTGCTGTATAATAAGCTGCCAGTTGAATGCTAATTCCAGAAAATAACTGCTCGGATGAATACCACGATACCATACAGAAAATTAATCTAGGCAATTTCACTGTATCACTTATACACAAGGAAAAACATGTGAATAAAGAAGGCAAACCGAGAACCTCGACGACATAGAATAGCGTTGGATAATGATCTTGACATTCTAATTAAGAAAGGTCCGAGTTGGAATTAGCAAAGCCAACCACAAACGAGTGCGAGAGAGAAAGAAAAACAGCCAAACTGTGAAATTACAGAACACTGGAGAAGGGTCGGTATTTCCATTAGATGGTCCTCTTTCCTTCTTCCAATCCAACGTCCTGATACAGCAGCAGAGAAGGTAATGCACACAACTTATTTAAGTGTGTGTGCACATGTGTTGAAGAAAGGAGAGACACATCACACTGACTTACATAATGCAATCTCCTTTGTCTCCTTCTGCATCTCATAAGTGCACATGCCCTCACGTACACATACACTCGTGTATACTGTACGTGTCTGCTGCTATACAATCACTGTCCAACAAGGAGGGAACAGATGCCCCTTCAGGCTCAGGGGGAGGCGGGCACACTCACTGTGTTTGTGTGCAATGGGGCGGTCTTGGCACAAACACCTTTCTACAATCACAAGCTCTGCAGTGTCCAAATGTGAGGAAATGTGGAAAGAGTGCATTCAAACTTCCAGCACAGAGGCAGCGGATGTAAAAATCTGACATAAAGTCAGGAATTTCTGTGACAACAGGCCCAGAGGACGAATAAAAAAATAAAATAAAATGTTTTGTTTTGGTCAACATTCGTGTCCTCAATGAATTGGAGTGCAGTGGTGGAAGTCTTTTCTCCAACGCAGTCCCCTGTGGCTTTTATCTTCTCCGGGAACAATGTAGAATTATCTTGTGCCATTAGCCTCACATCAAGTATGCAAAGCAGGCCAATTGTCACAAACGAGTCGTTATAGGATAATTGCAGCAAACAGAATCCTGCTGGGGAATGAGAAGCCCAAACAACTGGTGAGCAATTTACATCACACATCAGGATTTGTCCTGTCCTAGTCTCCCTGGATGCAGCCCAGATGCTCTGTGCTGGGCTTGGCTGGGCTGAGTGGTGGCATCCCAGGGTACTGGTGGAGACTGACTGGAGCCCACACACGTATGCCTTGAGATACAGCCTCTCTCTCCCCTTCTGTGTTTCTCTCTCCTCTCCATCCCACCCAGCACTCAGCTGCCTTCATCCAACTGACTCATGAGGAAATCCCCCACAAGAGGAAAAAGCTGCCAGTTCCAAGGGACTGGAAAAAAAAAAAAATCTCAAAAGCGGGTAGCAAAGAAAAGGGAAAGAGCGCAGAAGCAATGCTCTCTCAACAAGACAAAAAGAAAAGTCAGAAATCGCTGTCGCTCCTCCCAGTTGAAATCTTTCGCCTTTGTTTGTTGTCTCTCATTTTATTTTGTTTCGCAGTTGTTTTAGAGAATTAGCATCTGCTACTGAGCCTTTGTAGAGGGATTTATGTGCCCCCCTACACATTTCTCCCATACCACCCGTCCCCGCCCCTTGCCTGCCTCCCTATCCCTCATCAGTCTGCCAGACAAGTTTTTCCCACCCAGTCAGAGTACCCAGCCAGCAACCCCTTTTTGTGGGTGTGCTTGTTTAGTGTGGGTCTGGTCTGTGAGTGTGGTGCATGTCGTGCCAGCTTGTATAGGAGGAGAGAGGAGGAGGGAAAAAAAAACTCTTTGTAAGTTATGGGAACACTATGAGACAGACGCAGGCACCCATAAATTATACGGTTAATTTGCATATGCATGGCATAAGACATTATGCAAATACTGGTTAATTTACATAATGGATTCCTCTTGTTACCTCAATTGCCCAGTTGCTGCTTTTTATTTAATAATGAAAAAACACAAGAGTGTGAAACAAGAAGGAATAGCACGTTTGAGCCAGGTGAAGCCCTTTGCCACTGCTTCCATGAAACACCAGACTGAGTAAGACGTCGAAGAGAACAGATCATCTTTAAATTATACAGCCATACTATTGTCAAAAATAAAATGTGTACAGTACATATACTGTACAGACATAAGAAAGAGAATGTAAGAATTGATATAGCAATCACGTCAAGTATGTCACACGGTATTTTCACGCGTTCTCTCAATTAGTCTATTTTAATTCGACTATTAAAGCAAGCTGCAGCACTGCTAATTAACAGCAGTGTCCATACCCTCTTCAGAGGAAGGGGGATTTTATTAAATAATTAAACTATTTTTGTCTCCCGCTTTTAACCTCATCGGCTCCGTACCAAACGACCAGAATAAAAATCTACGAAAGAGAAAAAGCAGATGTGGCCAAGATAATTATTTAATCAAATATGCGCTTCTGATGAAACAGTTGGTGACATGAAAGAAAAGATAATTACCACACATGCATACAGAGCTTCATCAAAAATGTCCGAATACACATTCGTTACGGTTCTTATCCATGTACCACAGAAGTAACGGAAAAACAGATGGTCTCAAATGCTGGTTAAAACAATGGGATAAGTGATCGTTATACAATTAAAGACAATTACAAATAGAGACAGTGAGAGAGAGAGAAAGGAGGAGTGTGTAGAGCTGGAAGAGATGTAGGGAGAGTATAATGTGAGATGTATATAAAGAATGGAAGGAGGTAGAAGGAGGACTTTGATTATTTATAAAATGCCAGGACAACATTGTGCGGTGGGATCAGCCGGCAAAACGTCAACTTCAATCAGCTGCAGTTGGATAAGCAGCTTGAGATTCTTCACTGTGTACAGTGGCACATATACAGGCACAGCTCACCCTAGATTTGTTGCACTACACTAGGGCTGCTGGTTGTGGGTCGAGGATCTCGCTTTCTCACATCCAGGACCAATGAAGAGGAAGGGCAAAGCAGAGGCACAGCTAATGCCAGGCACAGAGGTTACACGGCAGGGCGTAAAACTGCTAGCCAGCCTGCTTTCGGAGCTGTTAGAAAAAAATCATCAGCTTGTAGAATCAATTAACCCAAATGTTAATTAATGTCAAGCTCATAGAAGAAAAAAAAGAGAGATGGAAGGCGGGTGTACTGGGCATGTGGAAGGAAAGCTAGGGAGAGGAGGAGGGTGGGTAAGAGAGGGACTCAGAGAGAAAGGGGATGGGCAAATAAGGGAAACAAGGAGCGAATGCGGTTGATGGCAGAGAGAAGTTGGCACAGTGCCATCCATTCAGTGGTAGCACCAAGGCGGACTTCTGTTCGCTCTCTAGGGTAGGTGGTTAGATGTAGTCTGGGAGACAGAAGGCTCCTGCCGTCATTTTGGTAGCGTCACATGCTTTGAGTTGATCTTTTAGCTTGTTTTTTATGTGGATGGAGGGCTGTCTTATAAATATTAGAAGTTTGAGTGAAGATACGGGTCTTTCACATTCATCCTTTCTTCAGTACCATCTTGGAGGACAAGTAAACAATTGCTGATGAAGACTTCAAGATGTGACCTACACCTGAATATTGGGCTGCAATTAAGATGGATAAGCTGTTGCTGCATGGCACCATGGTGGAAGTACACGGGTGGATATCCAGTACTCGAAAATCCAGAGAAACTGTATATCACAGAAGACGTGAGACAGGAAGTGAATATGCGATGGGTGTCACATGCACAAGAGCGGGAAACAGGCACAGCATCACATGGGATTAATGAAGAAGATGGAAATTCTGAAACAAAAACAACAGAAACTTGGTGCTGTTTTGTTGTTCTAGCGATGACTAGGGGGTGTGGCGGAGGCACAAAAGGAAGCTCCTCCCACTCGCTCCTTCTTGCTCTCTCACTAACCATCTGAGGCACAGCTCTCTGTGCCAGGCAGCCAGCCAGCCAGCCAGCCAGCCATCTGGGCAGGAGACGCCATGCCAACTCATTCGTTAGCAGTAAAGGACGTACCCTTGGAAAATACGGGCGATGACAAACGCCATTTCCGTCGCACAGTTGGCATTTATGGACTTGGGTACCAGTCATTGGTTTGGAGGATGCCCAAGGAGCAATAATTTGGCACTTGAGGGCACTCACGTGGTGCGCCAGCAGGAATGTGATGTCATCTGGCATGATAACTGGCGAAGGACAAGGGAGATATACCACAATTGAACCAAATCGACACAATCGGATACCCTTCACGTATCAGTTGCCAAAAACAATAGAGAAAGGAACAGACAGAGACATTACAGCAACTGATATGACTGATTAGAGAAATATTTGCTTCGTTAATTAGGGTGACACTCAATCAAAGGAACGACTTGAATTGCCAACAAAAGAATCCAACAACAAAAAACGGCGAACTGTTCAACTATTAGAAGAGGGTGTGAAGCGAGTACCTCTTTTTGTGCCAACTCCCTTCCCCCCCAGCCCACATTTTCCCCAGTGCAATCTGCCATTTGTATTTGCACTGGTTGGTAACCACATTGAACGTCTACAGTGCCTATGCTACTGCAACAGACGCTGCCAATCTGCCAATCACTTGTGTTCCTGCCTACCAGAGGAGGAGGGGAGGAGAATGGACCTGAGGGACTGTGCCTGAAGCTCAATAGCAGCTGTTTACAATGTCACAGACACAAAAGAGAGACAAAAACTGCAAACATGAGGATGCATACTAATGAACTGCCAAAACAAATTACAATCAGCGGACAGACAGGAATTAATTAGCTTTTTTCCTCTATTTGAACTTGTGCTGATCAATCCTGTTTTCCTCAAGAAGATCTTTTTCTGTGACAGGCGAAACTTCTTGGAGCAAAAACATTTAAAAAAAGTCATAAAATGATCACAAATTTCCACACCTGCAGCAAGCCAAGCAATAGCAGAGAGGAATGCAGACATTTGTGCGATTCATCTATATTCACAGCAACCATCATGGACTTGAATCCTATAGGTTCAATATAGTATCCAGCAGCATGAGAGCCAAGTGAGAGAGGTGGCACGGACACAACAAAAACAGAGTGGAATGGGCACAGAAGGCACAGGAACTAGGAGGCAACCTGAGTTCAAGAGACACTGAGGGGGAGGTGCTGGCCTGCCTGCAACCAAACTGGGGGTTGTGAGGCCGTGGGAACTCATTACATCCTCCACACCCACATCTCCACGACTTTTTTGCCCCCTTCTTGCCAACCATCCAAAAGAAATGAACAAACTCCACCCTTTCAGGATTTTCCCTCCTGCGCTAAACTATCATAAACAGATGCAATGCAGTCTTACCAAATGGTTTGAGTTGCGGTTCGGGGTACTCTCTGGGTCCGGAGGAACGCTTCTGTGGTTCCCGCGAGGTCTGCTGGCATCGGGCACATAGCCAAGGATGGGCATCGCTGCAAAGACACAACGGAGGCTTTCATTAAGTTCGTTTTCATTGTTAATATGCACAGTCGGAATTAAAACAGTAATTAGCAACGCAAGGATATTCATCCACTGGCATCCAACAATTATTGTTCAATTTTTTTTCTCCTGGATTTCTTTGGACAAGAGGCAAGGTTGTGCAATATGAATAATTAAGGAAGTCATCCAAAGGAAGGGATTATAACATCTTTGTGCTTGCTACCCAACCTTGGCACTACTAAGATGTCTGAATCTGGTTGTACCACCACTGAGGAAGGACCGCTTGAAAGATGGCATCTTTTCGGGCATCTCAAATGTGATAATTGTGATCGCAACAAATACGATTAACAATGAAATTTGTAATTGGTGCCGTATTTTTTCCATATTCATCATGGCGAAACGTGGATATTCTAATCTTTCGGAGCTAATGAACTTTGGATAATCACCCTTTTATATTAATTCCATGGGGGATGTTAATTGTGCAGCGTCTTCATTACACAAATGGATTACAAAAAAAAAAAAAAAGGGCTTGCACGAGGCAGCAGAATGGAATGGGGGGTGGAGTGTGTGTGTGTGTGAGCGAGAGAGAGAGGGAAAGCAGGAACGGGGATATTTTTCTTCCTTCATTATATGCCAGTAGTCAAATAATGCCACAGTACTCACAAACACGCTGAGAAAAGCTTCTGCATTGCCAGTGATGTTCAAGTGCTCCCTCTTGGAAAGCCTGGTCTCTTTGCTCTCTGCCTGCTCTCTAGAGCACCAGCTCTCACATATGAAGACATCTGCCTTCCCTGGTTCTGGATCTTACAAAACTGGAGCGAGAAGAAACCATCCTGGAATCTAATTTCTCTCAAATTGGATATTATATGTGTTATTCAAATGATTAGTGCATTAGCAACACTGATCTTTATTACAGTGGTGTTGTTGGCACCTGGCCGAAGCGGAATGCAGAGGAGACAACAGACACTGTGGCGGGCACTGGCTAATGTCCTCTGTGCTTAATCATCCTACAGCAGGATGGTTATATGCATATTTCATTTGCATATCATTAAATCGCTAAGGCATATGGGCAAATGGCAGCGGAGAGCGAGGGACTGGAAAAAGAAAAGCATAAAATATAAAGAGAAAAAAAGCGACTCATTATGCGATGACAATCTTCAAAGCTGTGTGCCTGGTGTCTGGCAACCTGCCAATTCGTTTAATTCAACATTAATTAAACAAGTCAGTGCGCTCAACCTTTCCGACATGGATTAATTGAGCACCTCACAATCTGTGCAAGGAGCCATCTCACATACAGCGAATATCTGTTCACGTAGAACTAATGGTTGTTTGTGCATTCGTGAATGTAACAGAAATTAAATTTTGCGATTTCAGACTTGATGAAATATTTGCATGTGGCCAGCTAAATTGTGAATATAAGAAACTTTTTTGAACGGACAATTCATTGCTAATTTTGTGAGAGCTCATGAAAGGGGTTTAAAATGTTATACAATTGTGGGCAGAGCATTGCAGGTGACTGGAGACTGAGGACTAAAAACCTTCTTACTTGAATAACTGAGTTATTCTGCTGTTCTGTCTTTCCCATGATCTTCCTACACAAGACAACACAAACTCCTTCAAGTTATTCCTTACATAATCATACGCCCAAAAAGACCCCACAACCAAACCCAAACCCTCACTTTAGAACCAGACCCATTACATTTGGATTAATAAGTGATAAATTAATCCCCCCTACACACACACACGCCACACATTGCATACAGAAGGATGTAGTTAAGAGAAAAACACTGTGACCCACTACAGCACTTTGAGAGTTCCAATGGATCGTTCTGCTGCCTCTTAAATCAATCTAATTTCAAGATTAAAAATAATCTTTAAAGTATTAAAGGAGAGTGCAAAAAAGCCTCTTTCTTAAGAAATAATTCAAAGGAATCGCTTCCTAAAAAGGATTTAGATTACTATGACTTTCAATAAATAAGTTTAAAACATTTTTTTTGCCAAATTTTAAATTCAGTTTGTAATTGAACAAAATCAGTTCTCATACAAAATAATATCCTGATGAGGTGCGACGTTAACAGGACGGAAAACAACAATTCCGTGGTAAAATTTTACTCCACAGAGAGCTGTGTATCTAATTGCAGATCCTCCTTTTTCCAGACACCCCTGTTTAATTCTTGCCGTATGCAAGGCAAATCCCCCCCAAGCTAGAATATTTAAATGAAGTGAGCTTCACGCCTCACACAATTAGCCATGTTTAGTAATTTGAGAAATGATTGCCGCAGGTGCCAGGAGGAGGGGCAATACAGACGGGGAGCAGGCTGGCAGGGGAAGCCCAGTGAAGTGGGTGGGTATTAGGCTGGCGCTTTGTAACCGTGGCACATGCAGATGTCGCTGTAGTTCTTCCAAAAGCTTCTACCACCCGAGAGGGAGGGAGGTAACGAGAAACTCGTTTGGCATCACACACCTCCACCATGCGTTTCTAAGAAGGAGTGTTAGTGTGCAAGACTCATGGAGTGTGGGAAAGAGGCTGGCAGCTAGGGCCAGGGGAGCTGACTTGGGTGAGACCAGAGTTAGGGGAGATCCCTCACTGTATGTGGGAATGTAGATGCAAATATCCATGGTGAAGCACAGGAAAGGTTAAGCAACCCAAGCGAGGCGAGTATTTCTGAGCCTGTCATAAGATGTAGACATTATGCAGAGTGCTGATATTAAAATGCATGCGGGCCTTTTTTATTATGCAGCTCAGCATGAGGTAATATTGCCAGGCTGTGCTGCCATGCTTTGGTTACTGTCTGAGAATTTTATCTCTCTCTGAACAAACACAGAGCTTATTTCCTCACCCTCCTATCAAGATGTTTAATTATTAATCATATCCACAGAGGTTCATTTGAAAAGTCCGTATGTGATCAGTGTCATTTCATGGCTACTTTTACCCAAAGAATCATCAATGCATATATTCAACAGCAGACATATTTTCCATTTGTGGAAACGTTATTACAATATTCCATATAGGCTGCAATCCATCTGTTTGTTGCAATACTTAACTAAAGGTAAATGGTAAAAGAAATTCAAACCAAAGACACAATATATCAGACCGTGTGAATCTTTAGGGTCTTAACAATATTTTAAAATTTTGTTAAGTCTGTAAAAATTGAACAACTAGACGGTTTGCCAGAGATAAGTGGTTACATTAAATGTGTTTCATAAGAGTTTACTTAATACATCACATACAGTACAATGTCTTCTGAGAAACCCTTTATCTTAATTACCGCAATACCTTTGTCAGGCCATGACTAATACAGTAAAAGAACAGATTCTTAGTCCCCAGAATTCACTCACAAATATTCCCCATCAGACAACATGACCAGATGTCTCCTCAACATGATACATGATAGTTCACACAGACAAATGTTCTGTTCTGCCTCATTTCTATCATTAATAAGTCAGCTGTATACAATGCTCACCTTTTGGCTTATCACACAGGCATGGAGTTGGTAGGAATGGCCCAATGCTGTAATGAAATCCATGCACCTATGGGCGTGGACTGCAACTTGAACACATGCCAACAATCGCATACATACGTACACACTCAGAATCTCAATGAACATGCAGCACTGGGTATTTATATCGTAGCCAAGCTGTGAAGCAGCACTACCTCTTTAACCACTGTCTTGTCTAGGGTCTTCAGATTAATTGGTTCCTGGTAATTCTATCAGATTAATATTAATATGCTGTCACTGAGGCAATCGAGGTGACCCACTGTATCTAGCCGGCTCTTCATAAACTAGTGTGAAGGTCAACTGTCAATCAACCTCCACAATATGATAATCAGGCTTTAAAGTCCACATGAGGATGCCATTAACACCAGCAGTAATGGCTGATGAAAGAACTGTCAAAACGGCAAGCCTCCAGGGATGAATGCTTATAGATTGGCTGGGAGCAAAGGGAAAGAACCTCAACCATAGAGTGAATGTGCAATTTTTGAAATCCTGTCTTTTGACACTTCAGCACGGCACATTAGCGACGCCTTGTAGCCAAGAACACTTTATAACTAGGAATATTTAGTAGCCTCTTTTTATGCCTTTACCAATATCACAATTGAATGTCAATGCTGCAAAGCCTTCTTTTTCAGTGAAACTACAAGAGTGAAATGACCTTGCACTTGAAGAACATGTCCAGTAGAGAGTTGTGAGCTCCCTCCTCTAACAGAGCAGTCGTTAAAGCATACTATGGCTGTCAGAGAGATAAAGATGTACCATCAGAGTGTGACTATTCTGCCTGGTCTATTGAGAAGGTGCTGCCCGTTTGGCCGTTTCAGCGATGGTAGACTTTGACTGCCCATGGGAAACCCACTGTATATATTGAATAGAGTAGGCCACCCTATGGGATATAGTCACTAAATGCCCCTCCTGAGTCCTGCATGCTCAGTGAGATTCTGTATGTGTGTATGTGATAGTTGGCATGTGTACAATTTACTATCTGTAGAATAGAAAGAGACAAAAGATATGAGAGGCCTGCCATGGTCCCTGTCCAGGTCAGAGTTTAACAAAGGAGAAAGAGAAAGGAAGTGAGGGGGGAGGGAAGACAATGCAGAGAAAGGGAAGGGGGGGGAGTGCAGGAGATGACAGTGTGAAAGAAATGGTGTGTCTGTGCTGTGTCCCACAGGGCCTGAACTGGGCGGCTGGCAAGGGAGCCATTACATGCATGTCTCTGACAGCTCACTCTCTCATTACACCAGCAGACAGTTAACACCACTACTCTTACACCCCAGCTTTGTAATGCAGACTATATCATCACCCACCACACACACTTTCATAGTTTTAGTAGCTGCTTAAATATACAATGTGTTAAAAGGAGCAATTCATGAAGCATGCTACTTTACATCCACTTACAGCCACTTCAAGCCTGGACCACAGTTAATGTCTTTGCCTTGGTAAAGTCAGGCAATGACTTTTTTTGATAGACAAACTTGAAGTTAGTTCTGCTCAAAGATTTCAAATTATGACTTTTACATGAACAAAATAAGCTCTATAGTGACCATACATTTTGTTAATCAAAATGTGTTATATTGCCACGTTAATCACACCTTCTACCATATCCGAACCACACAAACCTAATAAAGCCAATACTGCTCAACTTCAAAATTCACAATCAGGATATAAAAGTATAATTTATATTGTTACAAAACAAGAATGTAATGGGATCAAACCACAGAAAGATCTGCAGCATCTTTAAATAAAATAAAATGTATGGTGTCCATTTGCTGAACTGCTGAAGTACAGTGAATGAGTCTGCATGTGTGATAAAATGTTGACATGTTTGGCTGACCACTCTCTGTACTGTGTGTGTGTGTGTGTGTGTGTGTGTGTGTGTGCTCGCAATGATTAAAGCCAAATCTTGCACTTTGTTTTGGTCATAAAATTGCCTTTTTGAGTGTGCATACCTGGTTATGCATATGTAGAGAAAACTGGAGAAAACTGCTCCTTAGCGTCCACTTCTGCTGTAGTTTTCATCACCTTGTCATTAGTGGCCTCTCCCTCCCTCCACCTTTCCAACCTATTTAACCACAGTTTTCGTCTGTCCATTACTAGGTCTGTAATAGAATATGCTGATTTTACTTGGCTCACCCCCATTACTCCTCTGGCTCTCTGCTTTGATAGCATCGTCCCCATGCACTATGGCTGCCAAGGTGATCTCCCAGAGCTCAGCATATTGGATAGACAGCTACAGTACTACCGAGAACGAGATGTTCCCTGTCACATATGCCATACTGATCTAATAATACTAAAGTCCTGCTGAAACACTATGAGCTTGTGACACTGAGAACCCCTGAAAATTACGTGTTACTCACAATTTACAGTTCTGTCAGGAGACAACCTGTCTGGTTGAAATCTCCCCTGTCCCACCCACTCAAAAGGAGCTGAGGCTGTGAATGTGATGAGAAAAAGGCACAAAGCACTCATAAGAATAGAGCTAGGCAAGTACACATGAACATGACCTCTGCTGGCTGTGGAAGCATTCTGCTGCTCCACTGCTGCTAAAGGGCAATGACAGACTTAATTGGACTGAAAGAGACATTTTTTTCAAGACTTTTTGGCAAATCCTCATGCAAAGGTTATGAGGACTGCTCAAAAGAAGGGGCCAACTTTGGATTTGTGAAGCAAGATGATGTGCATCTGTAGCTGTTTGAGTACTGTGGGCATAAGTCAACTCATTGATACAAAATCTTGAAAATGTTTCAAAAGATGCGCACAGAACTTCAAAACTGAGAGGTCAAATTGGGATAAAATGCATGCAACATCCTGTAACTTCACCAAAAAAAAAAAATGTTTAAAATCTGCTGGCAGTTGTGTGAGTAGACTAAGATTTCATTGCTCTGCTGCAGTGTCGTTTATTGATTGTTAACAAGCTGGCAAAAGGATTGCAAGTTTGTTTACCTGTTGTATCTTAAATTGACAAAATATCTAAAGTCTGTTTTGTCCCTGTAACTCATTAGGCCTGGTCAGAGCTATTTAGATTTCAGCTTCAATGTATGGAGGGAACGGAAATAATGTAGATGACAGCCTTGTTTAAAAATGATTGACACGAGAGGCTTGTAATAAGTACCTTGAGGCCCATTTTCATTTTTATTCCCACAAGCCAAAGACTTTAAGCAATGTTTTCAGTGGAAATCTGGAAAATTACCTCGATCATGGCCAGAATAAAAAGGAGGAAATGTGCCTTTTACAGCCTTTTATGCCTTTTACTTCTTAGAACTTTTTATAGATTTGTGCGTCAACTCTTGTACGTCAACTGAGAGGAAAACGTTCATTAAAATGAAATGCCTATTTCTCCTTATATTTCTCAGTGTGGTGGACAGGAATATTAGCCAGTCTCTGCAGGAATTAAAAAGCCAGACTTTCCACAGCCCTTTAGCCTCTTTGGTAATAATAATAATAATAATAATAATAATCAGACCCTAAGGTCTTTATTGTCAAACATGAGGAAACATTCACACATGCAATTGCATCCCACAATGAAACTCATCCTCTGCATTTAACCCATCCCTGCTATCCTTTCTTCTAATGACAGCCTGGAGCAGTGGTCAGCCTGGAGCAGCCTTTAATAAGGAGACCAACAACCAAATCAAAGTGCCCCATCTTGATCAGGGACATGACACTTCAACATATGTTGGAATCGAACTTCCAACTACCCGGTTGAAAGTCTGCAGCTTTACCCTCTAAGGCACAGTTGCCCCTTTGGCTTTGGTAGAGCGATATGCACTTGCCTGCCTACCATCACTAGTCACAGCACAAATAATGTGCAGGATCAGACAGAGAAGAAAAGGGGGAGGAATATAAACAAGGGACAATAGGGAGAGTGACGATTGGCAAGGGCAAGTGTGATATCCAAGAATGTCAAACCAAAAAGTTGGGAGCAGGTGACTATATAGAGTAAGCCACACAGAAGACATAACATTGGTTAAAGATAAAATTATGTAAGACTGGGTCATAGAGCAGCAGACTGTAAATACATTTAGCACAAGTGACCTTTAACAAACACCTGTCATACAATGAGGGACAACGGCTCAAATCTTAGCACTGACTAACACTTGAATGAAAAATATTATGGGATGAGAGACTGACAGGTGGAATTACTGCAAGTAGAGAATTAAAGCATGCTGAATGTGTCAAGAAAACCTTTGCTCTCAATGTATCAGGCTCTTTATGCTTAGTTATCCAACTCAATATAATTTAAAAGTAATAAACTATGGAAGAGGAAAAGTTAAAAGTTATTAAGTTAAGTTAAGTTAAAGTCATTATTGCTTTTAAAAAGTTATTGTAGCACCAGGGTGAGGTCTGAAAATCAAACTGGGGAAATTATTTGGCCACTCTAACACTTAGTTGCACAGTGGTGGTGTGGCAGAAAGTTGTAAGGGTGTAAGTATGAACTTAAGCATGAACTTGATGATAAACAAAAAACACTGTCAAGGGCAGTGGAGAAAAGCATTACAAATGGCGGCACATAAGAGTGATGTAGACTGGCACACCACAGAGACATATGTACCGGGATCTACTGTGATTGAAGTTGTGGTGAGGAGAGAATGAGAGAAATTAACAAGACAAATATCCAGAAGACAGAGACAACAAAGTGAGATAAGAAAGAGTAAACACATACATCTAGACAGTCTTGAAATAAACTAGATATCTTCTAGTTGGGGAGAAACAGCTCTCTGATGTACAGCAGTGACAGGAAACTCTGATGTCCCTGGGGGCCAAAAACTGTGATAACTTCAAATGAGCATTTGTGTTAGAATATATAACTGTGACACTCATATATGTACTGACATGATATACTGTATTAAAACAGAATAAGTCATACATAACGGAGTAGTAAAATGAATACCATCAATTCCTAACCTGGCAAAGTTTTATGGCACCAAAACTTGCTTCAACTGACCATGAATAATATCAACCGCATGGTTTTAGATGGAGAAATATATTACATTTGTCATAGCTATATCTTTAAAATGAGCAGAAAATAAAATTGGAGGAATGATCCTCAGAGTTGGAAGCACCAAGCACATCAATGAAATCCTCTTAATCCTGCAAAATCATGAGTAAAGCAAAACAATTAGGCTACATTTCAATACATGAAAAAAATATTTTAAAAAATAAATTGAGGCTTTTCAGGCCTATCATAGGGAGAAGTAGTCCAAAAAAAATAATCACATTGTGGTGTGGATGTAATATTCTAGTTAAAGGTGAATGGAAATAATATAGATTTTTGACATACTACACTGTCTAGTTTGTAAAGAGCAAAATCTGTCATTTGTCATTGCCTTCCTAAACATCGCATATGATGCTCCAAACCCGATTTACAAGAGCATCAGAGTGTACCGGTGTCTTCAGTTAGGGTCGTATTTACTTTGTAGGTGGACATTTTCTGTTCAGTTGTGATATACACCAATATTTCAAATGGCGTTGCAGCCTGCAATTTTTTTTTTTAAAATAACTAGCTTGTTATTCCTAAGTGTGATGCTGAAATAGATAAGTAAATAAACCCCAAATCATGCTCGTTTTGAAAAGGGATCATGGAAACGTCCTTTTCTGTTGTCAGACAAGTTACAACAGTGTTCTCACTGCTTAAAGCACCTTAACAGCAGGCATAATGTGTCATGGTTGCAATTTCCATTTAAATGCAGTAAATAATACGTCTATTTGATACTGTTGCAGCAGCAGAGTCAATAACCTGTTCTCATATGTTGTTCTCAAGAGCTGCTCCATTATGGCAGCAAGACAGCGTACAGTATTACATCACTTGAAAGCCCTGGCCCCAAGAGGTTTTCTAGTAACCAAAATAACTGTAATGTTTATTATTGATCAATTAATTATATCAATACATACAGTAAATGATTATAAAAATGGGTGTTGTCTCTACACATCAATATCCTTTTCTCACAGAGGCGTAGCTAATTATATTACTAATGGCTTCATGTCATCAGTTGTGCTAGTTTCGCGGCCTCACTGTTTTGCATGCTGAAATGCCAGAATGAGTTACTGGCACCGAACATTTTTGTGAATGAAATTTGCCCACAAACCTAGCAGAACAAGTGACCTTATACGGTCATTTAGGTCAGATGATTATGCTGATGATCACATCTCATGAACACTTACTCAAGTTGGAATGAGCACGTTTTGCTCCTATCTTTATCCACATATGTGAAAATACAAATAAACTATTCGATGTGAAAAAAACCACATGCTTGATTATGAATAGGGTCTAAATCAATGTCTGGCAAGGAAAGACCACCAACAGCTCTGCCTCTTGTGCAGGTGCATTTACGGGTAGGAACTAGATGATTTGTTAAAAGCACATAAGACCCATTATCACATGGCACATTACTGTACATCATTCAATAGTGGCCCCACTGCAAATATTAAAGCAAAACAAGGGCCTTTGATACAGAACTTTTCTTTATACCCTCCTTACAAGGCTCAGGACTAAATTGGATTTTCCCAGCACTGTTTCGTAATTTGAAACATCCATCATTTATTATTAAAGAAAAGAAATAAAGGGAAGAAAGGGAAGTACTGCCTTTGGCAGCATCAGGAAGCCCTGTGCTAAACCACCCACAACTTTGTGCTTTTCCACACCCTTGCCTTTTCAAAGCAGGTAACATTTTATACTCTCTACGAACAGGTCATGTGATGGCAGACCTGCTATCTTTTGTTGTTTTTTCTACTAAAAATATATAGTCAGTTATTATGACTTTTAAATGTTTTAAATTATACATTTAGGTTTCCTGTTACTTTGACATTGCATTTCACTGATTGTCCCCCACAATCAAATTTGAAGGAAGGAAGGAAAATCAATGGAATAAAAACAATACAATAGTGCCATGTATGTCTTTTTGTTGAAATCCTATTGATGAACAGACACAATTTTGTACCGTGTTTACATATTGAACTGTACGCACATGATGTAATATTCAATTAATTCAAGTCTGTTGAATGATCCAACAACTTGTTTAATAGCTATGCCATGTTTTGAGTATACTGTATGGAAATCTCCAGTATCAATCAGACCTTTATAAAAAATACAATTTGGACTGATAGTCTACTCTTTACTCCACCAAAAGCCAGCTTCTGTTGTAAAGGTGCACGTCATCCTCGCAAGGAGTTTGTGAACAATTTCTATAAAGAACCTGCCTCTAAGGAAAATACATTTTATTTTTACCCCAAAACTTATTAGTTTCAAAGTTATCTTAAAAAATACGAATGTATTATATGGTAATAGATGCTGAGACAGCAATGTATATGCATCTGCATGATGCATATGTCATGTCAGGACAAGGTGACTGACACACTGATTTGAACGGCTCCCACAGAAACAGAAGGTGGTAGTGCATCACTCAAAGACACCCAGGAAATCCTTCTTAATACAAGCTCCTCCATGTCCTTTTATAATCCTGCTCTGTATTATCAGTATGTTGCAGCTAAGTGTTGCAATTAGGCCGGCCTTTTTCATGCAAATCAATTTGACAGCACAACAATCAGTTAGTTATGCTAGCTCCTGCTCCCCTCTCTACTCCTTCACTCCCTTGCCCTCTCCCTGCCTTCTACCTCATTTCTTCTGGCATTTGCAGAGGTTGCTACATTTGCATTATTTATCATATAAGGTTAGAATATGCACCACTCAAGGAAAGAGAATATGGTTATTAGCACAGCATTACAAATGTTAAATACAAAATGCAGTCATTTGCCTCACTCATGCTCCAGTGCATCCCCAAAATATAACAGGATCATACTGCACTATTCAAATCAAACATGGGATGTTGGAGGAGGGACCTGCCCATGGCTCATGATAAAGACACATGCAAAGCCAAGTAAACAGGTCTAAGTATTGGAGTTGTCATCGTTTACATATTGCATCCCCTCCTTCTGTGTGTGTGTGGAGTCCTGATACCAGGCATCAATTTATTAAAAACATGCAGGCAGCAGCCATACTACACTTGACAGGTGGCACCACAGTCGCGAGTCTTGACAGGATATCAGCCTAACAACATTCAAACACACACCTACACTGCACAATTGGCTATCATAAATGTACATGTGTTAAAGGCAAAACCAGCAGTAGGTCCCTCATACACTATGATGCATGTACTGTTGGAATGTTGGTCATTGAGAATATTAATAGACACTATTTGTTCATAAGAGGAGTCCCATCAAAAGGCTGCATGGACATGTGCTAGTATGATGGATAGATGTGGCTTTATTACCATTAAAAAGTAATTTACAAGACAAATAGGGACAAGCTTTTTGAATTATGGTTACTTTATAACACAACGTATTTGGAGTCAAAATTACAGTCAAGTTTGGTTTGCAGTTGTGACGACTACTGATTACTGTAGATTTCCTCCAACACCAGAATGTTTGCATATTCAATAGCGCATGTGAACTGAACAAGTGTGGTGGACATACTAAGTAGGCAGAAGTCAATATGACTATAGCTCTGTTTCACAGACACAATATATTCATGTATAGTGTGTGTGTGTATGTGTGTGAGAGAGAGAGTCTGCGTCACGTGTGACCAGAGGGCCTTTTAGTCTCGCAGTGGTGGTGTCTCATTAACATGCCAGCCCACCATAAAAACGATCTAAATTCATCTTTTCATCAAAGTCCTTAGTTAAGTACAGAGGCAAGATGGGGAGACAGCCAGGCAAAATCAGAAGGAAATAACTGCATGTGATCTTTTTTCTAAGGGTCAAATAAATTAAATCTGACAGAAAAAATATCGAGGGAGAATTTAAAAGAGATAAATGGGTGCTATGGGTGAGAGATGAGAGAGAGAATATATGTGTGAGAGAGAGAGAGAGACGGGAAGAGAAACATAGAAGAAGTGCTGCAGGAAGGATGGTCTGTGTGCCTTTAAACTGAAGTCTCAATTTCACATAGTTTTGTTCCTTAAAAGGAAATCAGAGGGCTTAGCTGAGGCATTGCCTTGAAAGTCATGAATAAACATCAGATTGCCTTTCTGTGCATACATCATACATCACAAGATGACACTACCTAATGGAGGAGGATTCCTCGCCCTCCGACACATGAAAAGGCAGTGAAATTACCCACCAAACCATGCAGCCACATGGTTCTAAAATGGACCACTGAGGGAGAAAAAGGGAGGGGCTAAGAGGGAGAAAGGAGGAGCACTGAAAAATGGAATCTCTTACTAAAATGGACCCCTGTGATACCCACATTGTCTCTGCATTGGCAAGCCTATGTTCAATGCAGATAAAAAATAAAATACTGACATAACATTTACAATTACAGCAAGAATTTGGTTCTTTTTGCATAACTCCAAGGGCTATTTCTCAATTCCTGTACTCTATTTGCCATAAATGAGACCCCTCCAATCATTACTGCAGGTGTTGATTCTAACAGCACATTAATTAGTGGTTACCATTTCAGACAGAAAGAGTTATTATGCCAGGCTCTATTGGAAATAAACAACATTTATCAGTGTGTCTCTGCTCAAAGAGTGAATTTGTTATGAGGGGCAGTGGACTGACTACAGAAACATGTAATCTGCTATCCAACATAGAAGGCTCAGTGATAAGAACAGCTGCTTGCCTCACACTGTGTCACCTCCCAGAATGGACATCTGGTGAAGAGGGCAGAGACAGACAGATGCACAAACAGGAACAGGGGCCAAGTGAACAGTGACATGAAGGAGGAGGGAATAGAAGACTAACAGACACAGGGGAAACTGACTCAGCAATGATTCTACTGCAAATGTTCACCATGTGCCAATTGCTAAATTGTGATTATTAATTGCATTTTCAAGCAGACAAAGATTCTAAATGCTTCCAATGATTGCATTCCTAAAGAGCAAACTCCTTTCGTCATTAACACAGCAAACATGTAAAACGAAATGCAATGAATAAACTTTGATATAATTTCTTAATACAACAAAAGACCCCTGAAGAAAAGGTCTGACAAAAATTCAAGTGTTGAAAACACGTGTGGTAATATGTCCATGAATAATTTGTGGTAGGGATATGGAGAACAGATCATTTTGAGCTCACGCATGTCCTCCATTTCCTATTTGCAAGCGTTGGTGCATCATCTGCAGAGAGCCTGAGGCAACTATGCGCAGGACATTTCCACAGAGGATCACTTGGAAAATATCCATCAGAGGGAGATACTAATTAGTGCGAGTCCATGAATGCATGTGCGTATCTGTATGTGTATGTGTACGTATGCCCGAGTATGTGCGTGTTGGGGCAGAGGGATGTGCACCTAGCCAGGCGTGAGAGCAGTGTTGTGCAGCAGAGTGCAGTCATTTCTTTGATCATTTTTAATGGCCATTCTTTCATGTGAGGCTGCAGCTCACACACAGCTCCCTGCAGGTGTCATCTCATTCCTTCAGTTGTGGGATTAGTATGCAGCAGGCAATAAAAAGCCAGGCCATTACACTGTGCAGCACACATACATAATCTCAACACAGTGGGATCATTACCCTTTCAAAGGATGATATCAGCTCCCAGTCTGCAGAGAGACAAAAAGGAAGTGAAAAGGAACCAAAAGGAGACAGAAAAAAGAGGCAGCAAACCACAGTTGTAGTGTGGGATGGAGGGGGTTAGTGAAAGAGCTATCAATCAGCATTGCAAATAATGGCAGACAGACGGGCAGACAGCGGATGATGGTTCAGTTCCCTCAGAGGGCTGGCATGATATGGACACAGTGGTACCTGTATGCTGAAATAAAGTAAAAACAGTCTCACCCCTACTATTCTACAGTCCTCAGATAAATTATTTACCCACTTCAGCCTTTCCTTCTACTATTACTCGCAATATGGTTGAGAAAATCTCATATATTCTGACATTGTGACAAAAAAGACCAGACAGGTGCCACGCCAAACCCTGAACGTTAAGATTCTAAAAAACCCCAATGCCCAGCTTGCAAATAAGCAAGCTGGGCATTGGAGTGCCACTCTGGCTGTGGTAGAACTTTTAACAGATCATCTCCACAGCCCCACACATACTGTACTCTACACACCAAACCCCAGTTTTCACCAGTAACTAAAAAGCCTTCCACAAGGGCAAAGAGTGCTACCACTGTGCCTTTCACAAACTCCCGTACTACTGTAACCCGAGCAGACAGGTGAAAAGTCTGTAACAGCAACCAAAAAGCCTCTTTCATGATATGTGAATCTGTACAATCCAGAATGTTGTTTCATTATTAATAATTCTGAAGACACTGTGCTAGTTGAGAAACTGCATCTCCCATGTTGGGATCTGAATCTGAAGTTGGTGCAATTTACACACACTTTTTATCTATTCATTCAACTCCTATAACCTGTTCTCCAGTCTGCCTTTAACCCAGAGAAAGTGTATAAGTGTGTGTGTGTGTGTGTATATATATATATATATATATATATATATATATATTTTATATATATGGCTGTATACAGTCTGAAGACTGGGAAATGTGGTTTACATTTCACTTTTAAATAGAGCAAGGTTTCCAACTGTTATTTTCATATTCGAGGCTTTAACCAACAATTCAGATGATTAATCATGTAATTGGATCAGATTTGTTTAAACAGTAAATACAGAGATGTGTACTGATCTATATGTATGAGAGATGCCAAGTCTCTTTGAAAAGTAGTGGTTTCTTAGCATAAATACTTATAACTACTAGAGCTGTACCCGAATCAGAATGACTCTCAGGGCGGGTGGCCGGGGTATGTCTGCATTTTCATTTGTCATGTGCTTGTGGTTCCGGCTTTTTCTTGTATAAAGATAAGTTTTTATATACCGTTTTGTAAAAAAAATGCATATTTTTCAATACACCTCACCTACAATTATGAAACATTTAATATTCACAGCCTCACAGTTACAGTACACCACACTTGCCCCACACTAAATACCCATACTATAACAGCCTACATGAGTCTCTTTTTTTACCTGTAAGACGCATTATTTAATGCTTTTGTTAATCATCTGTGATATAAAAATATCAGATTTCCACACAGCCTCCTAGTTATAAAATTATAATAATTTTAATGGTTTAAAACACACCATGGAAAGCCACACTTTGTGCGCACAGTCAATCACACTGGTCAGCGCAAATAAGGTATCAGCGCCTGGTTCAAAAGTAGTTTAGCTGACTTCGCTTCATTCAGCACTGGAGCAGAGCATCGGAGCAGCAAACAGAAACTCTGTTGCGCTGCCCTCTGTTTCTGTCACCCTTCTCTTTTTCCATTACAGATTTGTAGGTTGGTAATTATTATTATTTATTCACAAATGCTGTAAACACTAGTAAAAAGCAACATCATAAAAACAACTGACATTAATTGGCTTAAGTTTATTTGCCATTCAGTACAGGCATATGACACTGCTCCCAAAGCTCTTTTAGGCTGGCATGTTTCTGTCTGTATTCTTCCTCTTTGCTTTTTTGCCTTTCAAATTGAAGTTAACGTTGTCACTCCCTCCTCAGTGTAGTTATGCAACAGCCAGTGTCTGCCGTCATTCATTTCAAATATGAATTACTCAAGTTTCTCAAGCCTTAAACAGATGACTACTTGGCCTGACATCAGGCACTGGCACTTTGACTTAAGTGCAAACTTCCTCAGCAGCAGTGCAAATGGCCATAGTTTATATACCACTGGAAATTGAAAGTTTAAAAAAGGACCCACAGATGTTAGAGTGATATTTTACTTTGCTGGAAGATTACCACTTCTTGCATTTTCCCATCTCTCACAAGCCCATTGCAACACAGTAATTAGTTGACTCCAGGGAAACACGTAATATGATTCTTGAGCTTTGCATTCAGGCAGCTGCTAAACTCTGGTATTCTTTTGTAAGCCCATTAATCTCCAAGAATCTGATAATATCAATTATTTCAGTAAACAAGGAAGTCTAGATCAAGCCCTTGCCCCTCACTCAATCCCTACATTAAATCACCACACAGATAGAGTTAGCAGCTAATTGGAGTAAAATGGAGCTTTGCGAGGGATAATTGAGGATTTCTATACTGTGTGCAGTTTTGTCTGTAAAGAAAAGTACTTACAAGAGGAATGGGATATGGGTGTAACAGCTAATGA
Organism: Gadopsis marmoratus; assembly: GCA_036023855.1. Taxonomy (NCBI): domain Eukaryota; kingdom Metazoa; phylum Chordata; class Actinopteri; order Centrarchiformes; family Percichthyidae; genus Gadopsis; species Gadopsis marmoratus. The sequence goes on along the minus strand of JAVQJF010013286.1, from coordinate 56,235 downwards.
TGGTAGATGACTGTTCATAAAGTCGCATGGGCAATAATATAATGTTTAATAGTAAAGCAATGTTGTTTCACACAAACAGACAATGAAAATTCTAAAACGTATATAGTACGTATTTTTAGTTCCACCTCTTCTTTCCGTGTACATATTAGTTTTTGATGTTAAGAGCCTGACGTTTATTTAGCAGTTGTCAAGTTTAGTATTTCTTTCAATGTGCCGTTTCAATATACAATCTTATATGTGAAATGAACACTGTCAGAGGTGAAACATATTTCTATAATTTTCATTGGGCTTTAGCCAATCTATGCTATATCCCTGTTTTTCACCACTGGCCTATTTCTGAGTGAAATGTTGAATGTGAATGATTTGAAGTAAAAACATCTCCAAAAGATGTCTGATAGGCATTCTGATTCCCAGGGTACATAAGGGAGAGCTCCCACTGGTCCGATAAAAGGCCTAGGTTCCTGCAGCAAATGATGCCTTCTCCAGACTTATGCCTACGCTCTGCTTTTAATAGGCCTCTTCTGTAGCTGTGAACCTTAATGACTTTGTTCTGGGATTAAAAGCCTCAGTGTTCAGGCAAGGCAAGGTTCCTAACCTCTTCTTGGCAGCTCTGTCTCTCCTGCCTTTCCCCAGATTTCCTCTTACTTTCTTATTCTTTCTACATTGCACCCCTGTCTCTTTCCATTTTCCACAATCCTTTTTCACATTAATGTGTTACGTGTAGGTTACATGTACTTGTTACAGGTCTGTCAACCTCCAATCCACATTCACACAGACAGAGACTTTTGTGCCAAAACACAGGACCATTTATCCAAGGTTATAGTAACTAAGTTATAGTATTAAGTTATAATTAATCATTTATTTACTTCCATTTATCTTACTCAACTGCGGTCCTCGTCATTGCCAACTCAACTCATGAAAAACTCTTTGCATTGTTTGTGTAATTTATGTAATTTTGTAATTAATTCAGCAATTTAGTTTGATTCCGCCACTAGGGACATTTAACACAGGTCTTAAAATGCCTCAATAGGTTATTGAGCAAGTTATTAAAAAAGGTACAACAAGTTCCTTAATAGTAAAAAGGTAGTTAAAGTTCCAAAACACAAACCTCAGAATTTGTCTAAAGATGGGCTCATTCAGTGAAAGGGGGAAAGATTGAAACAATTTTTGTGTACCTACACTAAGTGTTTAAATGTTTTGTATCTTTGTGATTCACTTTAAGGTCATTTCCTCAGAATGGCTTTCAATCCTCCCTCACTCCCACCACCAAACTCACCTCCCTCCCAGATGCCCAGACCTGGCCAGTGCTGAGTGATAGACCAATCGATGAGCAGCCTAATCAGCCAGCTTAACTCTAATACCCTGGACAGGTCCACATCATTATCATATCTGCCTCCACACATTTCGAGGTGACTTGGAATAGGCAAAAGATTAAAGACAATCTTGTATACGAGTATACAGCACAATTTATGTGTGCACCAACCAAAAGAGGCCTGTGGAAGCTGGCAGCAGCGAGAAGGAGGTTAAGGCAAAAAGAGTCATGACCAAAAAAATAAATAAAATAGAGGAAACCCACACAAAGACTGCATGTCAGGTTGAGGCTGTGACTTTCTCTGCTTGGGGAGCACATCACGCAGAAGGTTAGCATTACTGGGATGTGACCACTTTCAGAGCCACTGGTTCCTGCAGCCAGGCCAATGTCAGCCCATTACTGGGTGTCTATTAAAGCAAAGAGTTTGTATACCTTAAGCACATATTTAGGAGAGCTCATGGATCTTGAAGAAATTATCTATAAACTGGTTTACAGGCAGTAAATGACGCATAAAAAAAGGAACAGGTTTGAGGTTGGTGCAGGGAGCTTGGGGCATGTGGTAGAGTTTGCACACTTAATGCAATTATCTTTACACAGACACACATACAAAATGATCTGGTGTTGATTACACTTAGGCAAAAGGATAACTACACACCTATGCTTCACAAATCCTCCAAATAATAATAATAATAATAATAATAATAATAATAATAATAATAATAATGCAGACAATGACACAATCACTACACAAACCAAAGATGTCAATGAAATTGGAATCATTTTGTTTATACATAAAAATGTGTAATCACAAATCATCTTTGCAATGTGTCAACTTATCTCCTATTAAAATAATGTTAAAAAAAAGCTAATGCATGTGTCATCCATTTAGCATTGTCTTACTGTATGGAGGTACCTCCAAATTACATTACTCTGTGTGTGTTCTTGTCTTTTAAGCAGAAATGTAATGAATGAGCAGATTGATTAGGTTTGGATTTCATAATAAAAAAGGTCAGCCTTATTAAGTTGAATAAGACTGATGAAATTAAATTCCCGTGAGTTCTGGATTTTTAATATCAAAGACAGACACAGAGACAGAAAAAGGAGAAATTTACTTACAAAAAAGTCATATAATTCTATAATAAAAAAAACTACAAACTAAAATGTATATAAAGTCACTAAGTTTGCTATCGTCAGCTTTGCAAATAACTACATTCCTTAAAATCCTGAAGGAACTTTGGATGGGTAAGAGTTTTTCCCACTTAGTCTGCCCTCTGCTGAAATGTAATTTATAGTATTTCAGTTGTGAAAACACAGGCAAGTCAACAAGAGATGGAGCATTCACAAACTATCTTCTGCCATCAAAAAGCAGTATTACTGATGTATCACAGACAGCTATTTGGCAGTTTTTTATGGGTTTCACTTCATTTAAAGTAGTACTATGTTTGAAAATGAATGTCTCTTTCTCTTAGTCAGGAGTGTAACTCGAGGCAACGGCTCCCATCATCATTAATGTTTAAGATGGCTAACAACTGTGCTGTCAACAGCTTCCAAGATAATCGACATGTCAATCAATGATGGGTGTGAGGCCGGCTCTTAGAGGGTCCCTAAGGTGGCTGCTTAGAGCACGCTTAGTTTAACACAGTGGCAATGGGAGAATGTAAACAGAGAAGAATATAGACTCCAGAATTGACTGGCTGATCAATGCCATTGATCATTTAGCCCACAGTGCCTCCACTTCTTTGCATGGGCTGCTCATTTTTCCCTCAGTCATGACACTCTTAGGCTTCAAGCTCTGGATCTGGAACAACTATCTACTCAGTCACCAACAAATGCAGCCTGCACACTAGAGGGAGGCAGAGAGGAGGGCCACAACAAACATTCCGTCTGGATAATGTGTCTTGGTTAATCTATTACAATAAAGCAGTATACATTCACACACATAAAACATCTATCGACTGCTTTTTCAATGTTATTAATAAGTAGATTATGTTGACACGCACACTGATGGGTGTTTTACACCCATTGCATCAATCAATTTTATTATATAAAATATATTATGAGAGATTATTCTCAGGAGTTGGTGGAGACCAAAACAGAGCTAAAAGGAGCTACATCAACTTGAGCTTTCAGGTTGTTCCACCTCATCCAAGTGGCACAACAAATACAATACATAAAGTTGTCTGGATTACTGGTCAAGCCTGCTTCTGTTGCTGAGCTTCAAACATGAAACACTTCAGCGTTTCTTCTCTCTACTTATCGATGTTGTCTAATCTCTCCATTCAATACTATAGCAATGTCCCATGGCTTGAGTAGATTTAATTCTTATTAGAAGAGTTGAGGAGGAACTCGTGGGTCAGTTAAATGCCATGGGTGCATCATAAGACAACATTTATTCAATTTAATTCACTCTAATTCACTCCTTTGTTTATCCCTATAAAAAGGGCTATTGCATGCAGCAGCTCCCCACACAACTCCAATATAGACAGTACACAGGAAGAAAGAAAAATACTACTAATACACGACCTAAAAAAAAGGTACACAAGGAAATTGCACCATACAAAATAAAAACATTTATAGCTATTCTGACATCTAAAATCATATGCTGCCTGTAACTCACATAGGTAACATCTTTCAAACACTGATATTAGTCTGGCGCTAATTCTGGTGAAGGATTGTCTGCACCAGAATTATCTGCAGGAAACGTTCGTCATATTGTGTTTAGATTCAGTTACATTTAGTGTCATAAAGATTATTGCTGCTTTGTCAACAATGAGGTAGAAAATTGAGATAAATGTTCCAGGTCTGACGGGTATTTGCTTTTCAAAGCATCTTTTAGTAGCGTGGATACAGAGACAAACTCAAAGTGACAGTTGGCATACCCACCTTAAACAACAAGGCAAACCTATTGGTTTGATGTTGCCTTGATGCCAGACCGAGTCCACCCCTTCAATCATTCTACAGGGTGATATGTTCTGGCAGCATTCACGCTGTGAACTGTGGACCCTACATGAAAAAGCAAGGACCCTCAAACAGTGAGCTAATTTCCCTATTATCCCTTCTTAAATACTCCAATCTAGCCATGAACAATTTGACCAAAAGAATCTTCATAGTCCAATACCTATTACAAACCAATCAACTACATCCAGGAGAGTGAGTATCTGTACCTACACACAGTTCCATCCATTCTAAATTCCTGATGAATTTTTATTCTTGCTCTTTTATCAAAGCATCCATTTCAGACGAGATGAAAAAGGAATATTCCAGCAATAAAGCTTGATTTACATCCCCTTCGCTGCTCCCTCTCTTCCTCTTTTATTTGATCATTTAGCCAGGATCATATAACTGTATATCAGACACAAATGAAATCAGGTCCCATGCACATTAAGGCCATGTCTTTCTGCAGCTAACATCCCCTCCAACCCAACTACCCAGCTCCACAGCAAGCCAAGGGCAGAGTCCCATTCATTTTCAGGCCCATTTCCTCCTATGATTAGGCGATCAATCAATCCCAGCATTCAATCTCATCAGGCAGACGGGATTATCTGCCCATCTTCCCCTCTGCCTCTTTCAACTCACTCCCTCCCACATACACAGCAGCACATTAACATCAGATCAAGTATCACCCAACACAGGCAGTCTACCACATCCTCTGACCACAAACAGACAGCTTCTCATCTTAGCCAGCTCTCACTCATCCATTCCATCTCCTCCAACTGGATGTGCTCACAAAAAAAACATGCGCACATACACAAAAACCCCCACACAAATACAATGTAAGTGTTAGCTACCATAGGTTCAAACTAAGTTTAGGATAACATGTTAATTTACTATGTTTGGTCATTAAAAACTGATAGGAAATGGTAATAAAGCACAATATGTCTATACTGTATTACACCTCTTGTAAATGACAGCCTACACTGCTTTATTTGGCGATTACTATGGTCTGTCAATTAAAGGTGCCCTGTGGGGTTTTCGTGTAAATAGACAAAGGTTCAGGAAACCAATGTGAAACCATTGGCAGGAATATGGACTGCGTCAATCACGTGCACGTGTATGTGTGTCCTGGTGTGCGTGGACCCACTGTTCCATAGTGTTAACCAGCGGTTAAAAAAAAGTTATTTATTACCAAGTACAATGAAATAACAGAAAACAAATTATTGTAAGTTTTTGATCCCTTTACTTTGACACACCCAAATTATAACTGATGCAACCAACTGTTGTCAGACGATGAATGAAGATCACCGGTCAGTAATCAAGGTGTGACAAATGATTTTAGGTTGAATATAATTGTACTTGAAAGGACAATTGTGGATGAATCAATTTTTTGCCACAAACTATACCATGAAAACAAAGGACCATTCCAAGCAACTCTAACAAGTTTACTGAAAAGCACTAATCTGTCACATCTCGTGGATTCTTGGTCTGTGTGGCCTGCGTCCATTGGCCCTTGTCAGATCATTTCCTCTGTTACATTCAGATGTATCGCACGTGGGGTTTTGGTGTTCCCCGTATTTTTGTCTCTTGATCTGGACTTACATACCTACTCCCTGGTACCTGTGTTACATGGATGTAAGTGCTATTTTGTTTGTTTCCATTAAATAATTGAAAAACATACCTATGGAGTCTGTGCTGTCTGCACTTGAGTCCTTCCCCCATTTACTGAACTGCACATCACAACATAATCAGGATATAGTAAATAAGAAAAAACAGCCACCTGCTTGAGCCTAAGTCCATGGATATCATATGCAGACTGAGCAAGGCTAGGGATCTGCTCTTCCTCACTTTTGTTATCCTCTAGTGGAGAGGATTATGATAAAACATCATATTGTGAAATGTTGAAGAGAAAAAATGAATTAGTAATAAACTAGACTAAGAGCACACACAAGAAAATGAAATTACTTTTTATGCCATCACTAATATTTAATATTTCCGGGGGTAAGCACTTGGTAAAAGGGACATTTTCCTTACAGTTAAAATATTTAATGAATTCTCCTTAATAGCAAAAAGCTTTTTGATGTAGATATGCTAATTCTTGAAACAACACTGATGAAACTGTCATGCTTTCAAGACACAGTACCTTTTAGTAACCATGTGCAAGGTTAACAAAGTTTCAGGACTGAAAGGCAGCATTTCCTTCCCTGCTCATAGGACCATGAAGGTATGCAGCAATGCCCCAAAAACAAAATCAAAGCTGGCAAAATAACAACTCTGCAACAAAAACAGTGTCACATCGACTTTGAACAGCACTGTGGCCAGGCACAATGTTGCAAACAAAACAAAAAGTGCACATAGCTTCCTTTACCACCTCCACCTATTACTTTACATTACTTAGCAAGAAGTGGCAGTGAAGACTCTATCTTCCCATCTCTTAGTTAAACATGCATATTTTATAAGCATTTGGTACAAGATCTAATGCAGCTGAATCTCTCATTTTTTTTATTAAATCAACCATGGGTGAAGTGGTGCAGAGTGCCTATGTGGGGTTACCTGTGAAGCGTCCATGGGCTGGATCATCCATGTGGTTATTGCATAAAGGTCAACTTGCTAAAGACCTTCTTGGCAGACCATCTGGAGCTCCTCCTGGTCACTGAGTGAGTGCCTGATGTAATGGATGTCCTATTAATGCAAACAAAAGTTTCCATCAATATCCCACACATATAAACATCAAGACATAAACAAATAACATCCCAGAAGCAAAAAGACTGAGCTAACACCATATGAATAAATTATCCCAGAAAAAACAAACGTGTATCCTATTCAAATGTCAATAGCAGCAATATTGTCAAACTTAGATGGCCATGTAATGCTTAAGAATCTCTCTGTGGGACCCTTGACTGTGCAGAAAAGCTGAATCCACTGCAATAAATGGCTTTAATAACACACCTGAATCATCCTCAATTAAAAACAATGACATGTTTGAGCTATGTGCTGGGACCTACCAAGAGCTACTTACTCCAAGATGCAAGTCTTGGTGTATCCCCTTTACAGGCAATAATGTGCCTTAAGTACGGCTCAGTTTCTCTTAAAGGTTGATAAACCAATCCACAAACAGGAATTCAGACAGTGAATTTAGGTCTGCTTATAGGCATTTCTGACTTTTACACATGATAAGCAGTGGGATCTGCACTGGCCACTGGGTTACGCACAGTCACTGATGTAGCACAAGAATTGTTCTCCATGGTTAAGCATCTTGGCTGTAATCTGATTGGACAGCTGGTGAATTGGGTCAAAGTTCAAATGATTTTAACTTTTGGCAAAGTGGTGAAATGCAAAATCAGAGGGGTGCCCAACCAAAAGATTCTGCATCGTTGATCACGCCACAGGAAAACAATGGCTCAAACGTGCCAAAAAAAAAAACAATCTGCAGATGATGATATATAGACGACAAAGGTGGGGGTGTTTTTATAGTGTGGGTGGCTGGTGATAAGTCAGGGTAGGGTAAAGGAGAAGCTGTATGGAAAAAAAAATCAGTTTGGCTACATCGTATCCTCTTGCAGAGTAGCCTTGACCTGCTGGATGATCTTGACAGAGCTGCCATCCATTTAATTCATACGGATACACTAGCATCCCCCCGTATGCCTTATCTCAGTGAGGACCAAGTGATATATTTGGGATTGGATATATATATATATATATATATATGAATGAGAGAGAGAGAGAGAGAGAGAGAGATGTGTGCAGACCAACAGAACTGGTGCTACCAAGAGCATATCAGCTTTCAACCTTGAGTCTACAACCATTATAAAGAAGCTTGTAAGTTTAGCAAACTAACTTAGTACAATTCAAATTTTGTGATATCAATAAATCAATGAATTGTGTATGTATGTAATGGCATAGTGGGTGTAGCAAGTAAAGGCACACATATACCTACATATATGAATTCAATAAAACATCTGTTTTACTTTACTCCCAGTGCAACATTATGTCCTGACTTGTTCATCTAAACAACAGGCCTTTTTCACATGAGACATTTTGGCTATGTCCCAATAAGAAAAGTACAGGTGTAAATAATAATGTTAACGATGGCTGAAATCCATTTAGATGCTTGTTCCTTGTATAGACCTTTTTCACAAAAGACATTTTGACTTGTCATTGCAGGAAAAGTAATGGCGTAAGAAATGTCATTAATGATGGCTCAGTTCTATGTCCCAGTAAGCCATGCTAGTGAGCTAGCATGCAATACCAAAGCCCTGGGACTCACCTAAATGGAATATGCCCATTATTTATATTATAACATGCCAAAATGTGAATAAGTACAAATTCATTGTGTAAGCTGAGAAACTTTAATTGAACTGAGCCATGATCGTTGTCTTTAGCTAAACCAACAAACATTGTGCAAGTTAAATGAATCAAGTATAACTTCGCTTAAAATTTGACAAGCATGATGCAATAATACCGTCTCTCATAATAATTATAAAATAGCTACTTTACAATGCAAGATCAATCAATATCATGTGAAACACTGTGCACTGCATAAGTTTGTTGGTTGCATAAGTTACTGCAGTGGCCAGTATGTGAGCAGAACTATCCCTGGCGCTCACTCACCACCAAATAACTCCGAAATACAGTTTAGTGAGTACATTTTCTGCTGCTCATATTGTTGCTCTAATGCTTTTGCATGGTCCACCCTCGTTTAAGACTGGTGTTGCACCTTGAGATGGGGGAGTAACAGGGATATCCATCCTGAATCTCCTCCATTAACGTTAGCGGTTTGTGGCAGACTCAGTGTCCTTGTTGACAAAGAGCACAGTAGCCTTGTCACAATCGTTAACTCATTATTTGTCGCATCGACCAGTAGCTGTCGAGACGCAAATTAGAGCTAGCTAGTCCCACTGTGTATTTATCATGGGAAAAAAAAAAAGCTAGCTAGCAAGCTAAGTTAGCTAAGGTGATCGGCTCTGGCTAGCTAGCTAACTAGCGTTATCTGATAAACATGAGGAAATTCGAAACAAACCTGCACGTCGTTTGTTGTAATTACAAGTTGTCTAAAAAGAAGCATGAATGTCTTTTATTGAGCACTTTAGCGTCACCCAGCATGCACGTGTTGGCCACACAATTTAATTGTGGGTGTGTTGGATTTTGCCAGGTGGTGCATTAAATCTGTAATTAACTGAGGGCTGTTTTTTTTTTTTTACATATGCTGGAGTATACTATTGCAAAACCTACCTACCTACTTGGTTCTTCTGCCAGGTCCAATGCCCCTGATATGACATAACAGATGTTTTCAAGTTTACATTTTATTGTCTGTGTCCCCTATGAGTGGATGACTGGCCTATAATAAAAAATAAATTAAATAATTGACTTCTAGAGATCAATTTAAGATGCAGGAAAATATATGTAACTGTATTCAATGATGTAATTTCAGGAGCATTTTGTGTTCATCACCATTACAGGCCTAAGTGCCCAGAAATGTTGATTTTGCTAATGATAAACTATTATAAATTCTATTTGCTCTGAACTGCATGTTCTGCTTTTGGAGAGATTTTTTTTTTTATCTGAAACATACTGGATGGCTGTAAGTTATATTTTGACAATTCACTGGGTTGCACCAAAAATTAACTATATGAGTGCATCACTATAATATTTCTATGAGAATTATTCCTAGCAATTCAGTTTATTATGTACAGTAACATACTTAGATTGCTCAAGACTTAATAATTATTTAGCATTTACTAGTAGTTAGTTCATAAGCATTAAATAGTGATGCAGATGACAGTTAATTTTTGTAGCAGAAAGTTAGAAAGAGAACGTGGGTGGATTGCAAAGTTATATGGAGGGAATTTGTTGAGCTGACAGCTGCTCTGGGTCAGGATGGACTGTTATCATCACTCAGAGGACAGTTTTTCGAACAGATGGTTTTCTGAATATGTTGGTTTGGTATAAACCTTTTGCTTCCTTTTCTTTGCCCTGGCATCATGCAATCAATGCCTGACTGAGTTTTGGGTAATTTTGTCCATTTGCCATGTCTTGCAGTAAGTGATGAGAGGACTGGCACCACTCTCATATTTTAACCCAGCAGACACTGTAGGTCTGGTTTGTCGGCATGCTAATGGTTTAACAGCTTTTAAGTAAATGTAGGTAATTTTGACAATCACAATGACATCGCACTCTACACCCGAAAATCTCTTTCAGTGGCAGATATATCATTAAATGCTGGCTAAGGTGGTCAGTGGGCTTAGCAGCATGGACAACATGCTATTTATAGCTGAAAGAGGAGGACGCAGAGATGAACTAGTTGGCACTTTAATGGAGCATCTTGTCAAGTATCAAACATGGACACCTAATCCTTGCTCAGATTCGTAGCTTTGTTTTTTGATCAGATATTGTCTGATTTTATAATAATTTCATTTAATTTGTATATTATATCTTGTATGGCTATTTGTGTTAAGACTCCCTAAACACCTTTATGAGGGGGTTAGAAGATTTTTATGAATCGTGAATGAAGATGCTGATTAATCAGTCCCCGTCTTTGACTTATTAAACAGACACTGGATCGTATGAAGCTTTAACAATGGTCTCTGAAGCACAACTTTAAAAACAAGGGATACATCTAGTTCTAGAACAGAGGGGGAAATTCTAGTATGATATAACAATGATAACGACAGTTTGATTTTTAAATTCCTTGTGTCTCTTGATATTAATTAATACTGATGGGTGAAATGAAATCATCAGTTTAGTCAGATTTTGTGGAAAGGAGTGCACTCCTTGGGGCCGGTGTGAATTATCTGCCCAGAAAAAGTTGCTATATACTAGGCCCATAATGCGACTATGACTTGGCAACATCTTTGTTACAAACAAAGATTATTAAAAATATGTCCCATGGCAACTCATTATACCATCAGCTCAGGCCATTTTCTCCTAAAGCCTTTAATTAAATTTGAATGATTACAAAGTACAGAACAGTCAACAGCTACATGACTGCCAGCTAGAACTGCATTATGCCAGCAGGCAGATGACTTATTATTATTTATTTCTTCTTTTTTTGTCTCCATGCTCACAGCTGCCTGGCACGCTTGTTGGTCTTCAAAATGTTGACATTTATTACTGTCTGTATTCCCCTTTTTGGCTCATGTATTCTTACATTCTTCTGTATCTTTGAGGTGGGTTTATAAGTCAGATCACTCAAAATACTTTTTTTTGGGGTGACATTTATGAGGGTAAGTCTTTGAAAAATATAACAGTTTGGCAAACAGTGCAGATTAATAGATCCAGGCCATTCTTGAAATACAATTTCACCAGGCGTGCTTTCATCTCAACATGTTCATTGTATACCGTTATGTTGATTTATTAACATGTAAAACTTAACTATGAGTATGATTACAAAAGAAAACCAGTGCATAAACTGCACTGCACCAACAGGGAAAGGAATGTCACAAAGGACAGAGTTAGAGATCTATATTCTCTTTTCTTCCCACTCACTTGCTCTTAATGGATCTTAGCACTGAAAAATTCAGTAATTGTGGTATTAGTTAGGTGGGTAGACATGTTAAAAGCAAGACATGTCAAGGTAACTTTTGGCTGGTTGTTCTTATCCTTTGTCAATGGTAAATGGCTTTGCTTTGCCCAAGGACACGTCAATATGTGGAAAAGAGCTGGGGATCAAACCACCAACCCTGTGTTAAGTGGACGACCCTCTACCTCCTGAGCCACAGCCGTGTTCCTTTTGTAGCTAGAAATGAAAGGAACAGGGTACAGTGTCCTGTATGTGGCATACAATCACATAATGCAATGTTTTCTTAAGAGGAAGCACAGTAATTAACAATTCAAATGGGAACCCACCATTGTTTTCAAGCGAGATCACCCAAAATAATCAGGTTTTTTTCAACATTTTTGGGAGTAAAAATCATATTGGTTTGAAAGACCTAGTCTAGATTAATAGATATAGATCATTCTTGTGCTTTTGAGAGCATGAAATGAAAGCATCAGGGCATACGCAGCATGCAACAACAGTGTGGAGCATGTGACATACAATGCAATCAGAGAATGTCAAAGGAAAATTAACAACACAGAATTCAAATAGGGATATACATGGGTAATGGGGATAAAACCTTGCATGAGCAGGTAGCCCTATATACTTTGGCAAAGAAAATCAAAGTGGGCAAGAGAATGTACAGAGAAAGACAATGGCCCTGTAATAGTGTTGAAAGGCCTCAAAGACTTGCTACAGTATCCTTCCCCCCCTGCACAGTGGAGAACTAACAAACTGGCTGATCATCTGACTATCCTTTACTGCTTGATGGTAAACAACCAGTGGCAGTCCCCTCAACCATCCCTTCCTCCTCATCCCACACTAAGGATCTGAAAGATGACGTACAAGACCTTTAAGACATGTAAGACCAAGAAAACAACAGGCCGAGATGACGTCTCATCCTCCTGTCTGAAACCATGTGCTGACTAAATGGAACACTGCTGGTCGTGCTGACTAAATGGAACACTGCTGGTCATGGACATTGTCTGTAATATCAATCCGCTGGAACAGAAAATTGGGACAGCGACATAGAAATCATCATAAAAAATGCCAAGCAGAGGATGGATTCCCACGCCAGCAGAGAAACGTCATCCTGCCACAAAGGTGTACAGTAGCAATTACAATCCTGTTTGGATCACCCACTAAAAAAAGACAAGGACTGGTTACAACGGTTAAATCGGGACTGCCCATGCAACCCCCAGGCCTTGCGCACATTTTGAATTAAGAAATGGGCAGAGTAAATCATCACAGGCCCCTCATATCTGGGCCACAAATTGACTGACCTTCTCCCTCTGGCAGGCACAGACCACCATACAACAAAGCAAACTGTTTGTTCTCACAGGCCATCAAACTCATGAACAGTTAACTCAGCAATGTAAAGTCTGTTTTCAAAAATCTTGCTATTACTGTGCAATTACCACTGTGTTGTGTTTGTGTAATAGCCACACTTATGGTATGTACTTGTGGTATGTACTTGTACATAAAATGCAGATAAAATCAGATACAACAGGCTGTCTGTTAATCTCACTGTATGTTTTTTTTAGCACTGCATGTAAGTTAACAGAGCAACTCAACTAGAGATAAATTGCTTGTATGTGTGAAAATACTTGGCCATTAAATGTGATTCTGATTCTCTATTTATTAATGAAAGTGTGAATCCCACCAACAATGTTTCAGCGATCAGCGGGAGAGAAAATATCAAGGGATTGATGTTGATGATGAGGAGGCAAGTGGTTTTTGTTTTGTTATTTTTTTTATCATTTTAAACTAAAATACAGGCATGGAAGTACGGCTGCAACTAATGATCATATTCATTATTGATTCGAATGAAGATTATTTGGCTGGTCAACAACAAATAAGATGGAAGTATAAGGCAGGTGACTTTGTGAATCATGCTTCCTTACAAGATGAGTGAAACCTAAGCTCTCATTTTGTACCTAATTTGTTCACACAACTCCTTACAGCAACAGTCTGTAACTGCCCTCTGTTGGTGCCCTCTGTTGAAACAGTTTTTTTCCACCCCTTGCTTTGTTTACATGGTGATTTATTGGTTTGAAGATTGGTTTGAACATCTCTCCACAATACTTTTTAAGTACAGTTGTCTCCCATCCACCGCCCTGATCAAAAGAGAAAGCACAGCGTTCACAAATATATGGGTGCCAGCATTCTTGTAGTGAACGCACTAGTTCAGGGTTTAGCATGTGATCTTGGCGTTGCGATTTTGAATAACTGTATAATGGCAAAACAAGGCTTGAGCTGTTGTCTAGCCATGGAGTCATATACCACACAATCATCGTGGCCATCCATAGCAGGCACTGAAAAACGAAGGCTGAGAATTTAAGTGTTTTGAAATAACATCATCTGTTCTATGTATAATTGTTGTGTGTACTTATTTGCATGTTATATCAGGAGAACACAGGTGAATGTGGCTGCAACTTTGGCAGCATTTCAGCATTAATACTGCAGTGCAAACCTAAGACAGTTTCTGGAGATACATTATGTCTACCTTGTCAGTTACTGTAACCATATAATTAGATGGGGGGGGGGGTAAAGGGGATGAAGCCTGAGTAGAGCTGAGGTGAGATGAGAAGGCACACTGCAGCTGATAGATGTAATTGGGTGAGAAACACCTGCAGATCAAGCAAACGCACCCCAAAACAAAGCTCTGTTTAATCCCTGATATTTGATGGAACAATGACTCACAGATTTGCCACAGACACACACAGATGAGGAAACATGAGACACACTTCTTGAGGAAAAAAATAGAGATTTTTTAAAAGAGGTTTCCCCACTTGACTTTTATATAGTCACAGTTTGTAAAGAAAGCCTCTAGCTGCCATTAAAGGAACTGCAGCTTAAGGCTCTTGTGCCCTGGCTTCTGCACTCAGCTGCAGTGGTTGCTGCTTGGGCTGTACATAAAGCTGTGATGAGCAGGACTCTGGCTGCTTGTAAGAAAGACCTGGCTGTGGTGAGCAGAGGTGGGCACGACGTTAGTCACAGCTGTGGGGAGTGTGACATTAGCAACAGCTGTGGTAGATGTCGCTTCAGCTGTCACAAGTGCGAATGTGGCTGCACACTGTCATAGTCATGGATCTGAGTGTTTATCGTTGGGTTGTGCACTTTGTGGACAGTTTGATTTGGAAACTGAGAGGTTGGTTTAGAAAGTATTTCAGTTATTTGATATGTTAAATGGAGGCTAAGTCAGATGAGAATAAAGAAAACCTTTCTGCTAACTTGTGTAGGCTATCATCTCCATCTGCTAAAGCTAGAATTTACAGATTGTAGGACTGTGTGTGTATGTGTGTGAAAGAAGGGTAGATTATCAATCTGCTTTATATTTGAATGTAATTAGAATTCTTCATTTCTCGTTGAAGCCCTGCAGAAGAGGCAGGGTGGTAGTGGTGGTGGTGGTGGTGGGGGTGACAGGTTAATTGAGGAATAATACCCTTCAGAATGATGGATTTTGGTGACTTGAGATGTCAGAATCCATTATAGGAAATTTAAATTTGCAATTAAAGTGGGAGGTTGGGTGCAGAATTCTTTCATTTTAATTCCCCCTTGCTTCCTCCCCTGTTATTATTAATGTTCTGCATTAAATGTCCAGGCCCTCAGTTCTCCGCTTTGGCACTCACCCACCAGCCAACACAGTTTGCAAAAATGAGACTTAATTAATGAACTCATACATACAGTAAATCAAACTGTTTTTCAGAATAGGGATGCTGGACTAGAGGGACATTTTATGAGGTAATTGAAAATATACACCCCATCATGTTGAGAAAAAGAACTGAAAAAGTTTCAACATATCTGGCCTCAGATTTGTGATTACTGCTTGATTTATTGTTTTTATTTCCTGTGTTGAGAATGTTTTGAAATGTGATATTTAATCTTAGTCACGTCAAACCTTGTAAACTTTGGCTTGTGGGTGGCATGAACTCACTTTCACAAGACAGATTTCCCTGGTAAAGGACAGAGACTGTAATGTGATGCCGATAAGCAGTTGACTACTGGTGATTATATTTCTGCAGCACTTCACCTGTTTTTGCAGCTCACATCCAAAGGAATTTTCAGCTTTGGGTGGTGTGTGTCAACACTTGTGTCCATAAATTTCTAATGTCAAACATTTACCACCTGCCACAGACTAAACAGTGTGTACATGTACATACATGCATTTCCATTTCAGATTGTTCAATGTACACTTCAAGGTTTTATTCACAATTTTATTTTTGGGCACTGCTGAGAAATTAAATCAAGAGCTGGTGATCGAGTACGTTTATTAAAAACATCTTCATAAAGATGTTTTAGGTAAAGGTTAAGAGAACAACTTAAGAGAGCAAATATTTTTCAGTACTACAGATGAAGCTTGTCTCTTTGTCTCAATTTCTTTTTTTTGTCTTTGAATATAATATAATAAAATATAATTAAAACCCTTCAAACTGTGCCATATTTGGATTACATTAGATTAAATTAAAAGAAGCTGCAACACCAAGTAGTAATGGGATGAAAAATTATTATACATAAGAAGACAGCTTATGTCAAGTAACCATAAAAAACAACATGGATTAGTTGAATTTGAAAAATCTGTCATTTTAAATATTATTTATGATATGGATATGATTGAAAGAAAATAATTAATATACAGATTGCAGCTGATTTCTTCTCACATGTTAACAATAAGGCATCAACTTGTGCAAGAAGAGTCTTGCACCAGTTGATGCTTTAATAACCCAGAAAGAAAAAGGACAGATGTACAATATGTGGTAACCATTGTCAAAATTGAGGCAGTGGGTGAATAAATTCAGCATTTCTGTTTCCTGGTGAGGACTATCTGCTGCAGCAGCACATTAATGCCACCATCAGCTACTACATCACCAGTCAAAGTGACAAATGGCAGACAAGCGCCTCTCAAATATTCAGGGAGGGTGGAGTAGTGCAGGGGTGGTAATGGGTGATAGTGTTTTTCTCCATTTGGCAGCAGGACTCGTGGTGTAAAATTTGGTGGTAGAGATGGCTGGAGGAGTAAAATTGAAATAAAGCGGTGTTTGGAGTCTGTATGTTTGCATATCTACACGACATGCATCTACATGTTTTCGAGCAGAGAACGAATTATTGTCTTATTGTCCTCTCTCTGCACCCCACACCCCCGCACACACACCCTCATCTCCCCCATCATTCGGACAGCTGGAAACAGAATTCATCTGATTCGTTCTGCTGCTTTTCTCTCTCTCAACTGCCCCCCCCCCCCCCACCACCATTCCCCAGTCCCCCTCACTGTCGTAATAGGATCTGCAGGAATCATTCAAAGGCTAGATATAATTTACTGCTTGCCGTGCACAATACCCCCTCCCACTCTCACCCCCTTTCTCAATCGCACAAGGTGCCCTGCGGATGAACTAATCATACTTGAAATATTATTTCTGCTTCTTATTCCTCCATTTTATGAACAGCTCCTTTTTATGGTGCAATGGATTTAACCCCTGCCTGGTCAAACTCACACCAGTCTGTGCTGGACGAAAGAGGGTGGGTGGTGTGGGTGGAGGGAGTAAAAATAGAAAAAACATTTTGGTTTTATATTTCTTTGTTTACATCACTGCCGTCTGTTTGTTTTGATAAATTCATATTTTACCTGAACCTTGATTTCCCCAGGTGATGACTCCAGCTTACAAAAAAAAACTCAAACCATCACTTAGGGAACATGCAAGTAACACAGCGAGGAGCTTCACCAACAAAACCATGAAAAACAATCCCACTGAGCTCTCTTACCCATAATCCCATTGGTCTCTTTATGCAATCCACATATTTGGACAGTAACTCCTCTTCATTCATAATATATACACCACAGTGAATGCTATCATGCATAACAGCTCGCATTAGCATATGGGCTGTTCTGCTCTCTAAAACAAGTATGTAAACCATGATGTGCCTTATAGCAAGTTCCTTCTCTTTGGAAAATACCACAGGCTCAGCACACAAGTGTTGAGTTTATTGGTTTTCATTATTGTAACTTGGCACTATGATATGCGTGAATGCTATACAGAGAGAGACAGATCATGGGCCAGCACAGTTTGGTGAACAGTGGAAAACTGATAGAGACTTCAGAAGAAATTCTATTGATTGGCACTTCGTCCATTGATCTCTTGAGGGACAAGAGGTCTGTATTAAGATGAATGTCATCTAAACCTTTTGGGGACCTGACATCATGAAATAATTGCTTAAGCCTTTTTATCTTTCTTCAAACTTGGTAAACTGACTTGGAGAGAATTGATTCATGATGGGAATATAATTGTGAAAACTAAACATCAGCATGCAAATTTATTTCCTGAGTTCTGTTTAAAATCAGTAGAGCATGTCTATATCAATAGAGTAGTTTATATTAAAGGGTTGTATAGTAAACAACTTGAAAATAATTCAATTTAAATCCCAAACTATTAAATGCAATCAAAGGAGTCGTTTCAAAATTTGTGTTACCCAGACAGAATATTAAGGATACACATATTTATTTTTGTCCACATAACCTGAAACCTCAACACAAAAAAGAAGTCGGTTGACATTCACGGGGCCAATTTTTGATTCTTCAAAAAATGCTGCTGCTACATAGAATCTCCTGCACATTGGTCTTCATGGCATTTTCAGTGGAAAAATGGGAAAATCAAGAGCATTTAGAAATGTATTTTACTATTTTTTACATGTAGGGTTAAATATGTTTGAGGAAAATGCAGCTGGTCTGCCAGTGTAAAACTGTCCAAAATCGATTAGAGACTGACCAATATATTGTTATATATAATACATCGATATTAGTATTTGGTTTGAAAAGTCTAGTATCTGTCGGGCTATGCTATCGAAGGTACATTCAGTTTTTCAGTAACTGAAACCTTTAAGCGTACATACAGAGCTTCATCAGGCTTTTGTGCCTGTTGAATAGCCAAAGTATTCAATCTTCCTTTGAATATAGCTGCACCAGGTTTTTCATTGTAGCCTCAATGATTCAGAAGTATCCAATTCACCATGTTGATTACAGATATAATGATGCAGCTGGACACCTGGGGGATGGGGGTGATCTATTAGTGACTTTAAGCCAGAAGCCATCAGGATGTTGTCATGATACCCTCTGTTCATTTCTGGTCCTATTTCTCTCTGCATTAAAGATATCCTGTGGAGGTCATTGTAAACAAACATGTCTTTTTTAACATTCAGCACGTTACCGCAACCAACTGCTAACTGTTCCCACAGCATAGCTTTAAGCACCATTTCCTTCATACGCTACAATCATTGATGATGAAATCATCACTGTGGTTGGAGATTGGTGTCTTTCCATGACTTTATTCATTTGTTTGTCCATTGTGCATTCCATCTCTGACTCTGCTGATGAGATTTTGTTGAATCCAGGGTAGAATGATGCATCTCACTAATGCATTTCAAGACATCAACTTTTTAAGTGTGTGTCCGTGTGATCTGATATACTCTTGACTCAACTGGCAAATGCAGTGCACCACTGATTTTCACCATTTTCTCTCTTGCACTAATTGGCCAAATGGGAATATTGTAATTACAGGTCAGAATGATAATTTGAGGTGAGCACTGTCTTTTTGTTAATAATGATCTTTTCTTAAGAATTAACCTGCTTGATTAAATGGAGTCTATGACTAACTGCACGTTTTGAGAAGATGACTTGCACAACCTTGGCAAGGGGTTGTCACACTAAGAAAAGTGTGGCACCCCTTGAAATGTTCGATTACCACTTCATCTGTAGTTTTTACACGGACTTGGCACCTACTTGGCACCTACTCTAAGAACAGACAAAAGTAATACGTTGTTGTCAACCCTCACACTTTTACGCAGTCACAAACGCATTAAATCATGTATTCTTTGTCGACTATGTACGTATTTGCTCGGCAGATGGAGAGATGTAAAGAATGTGATAGTGAGTGAAAGTAGAGACAGAAGGTGAAAAGGACGGGTAAAAAGTAGAGCGGTAAAGAGAGATGGAAAGGCAAAGAGAGAGAAGGAGACAGAAGGCAGCTATCAGCTGTTCACTTGTACTTAGGGAGCACATTTACTTTCCATTGATTTCCAATGCTTTAGTCAATTTTCTGTCACTTTCATTGCAAGTAGATGTGATCTCAGTTTAGCCGCTTGCAGGAAAAAGGAGAAAGTCCAAAATGGATATTTTAGAGTCTATAACACAACCACTACAGACTCTGTGTTTATTGTCTGCAAAATCTAATATTACTCTTGGCAGGTGAATATCAAGAATAAAAGGGTATTAAACCACAAGTTATTATTTAGCAGACAACTGCTTTATAAACCAACCACTGTAAAAATGGTATTGTATAACCAGCTAAATGTTCACTGTAGGAAAGTTAATACATTAAAAACATACTAAAAACTTCTTATATCAGATCATACCAGATGCAACTCATATATCTCCATACACAAACTGACCAGTCAACAGACAGCTCACTAACAGATGTGGTGTCCAGCAGTCCCCATGAATCACTAAACCGACTGTAGCTTTAGAAAAGAAAAATCTTTTACTACTTTTTCCTTGACTTTGGTTTCTGCGTCTTTTTCTTTCTATTTTTTTTCCTGAGAAGCAGTTTCTTTCGTGACTATTTTCTGTGCACACAGCATACAGGCTTGATCTGTATTCCATTTATTTATTCAATCTCCCACATCTTTCACTTTTTTTCTTGCAAATGCTCATTCACCTAGTTTTTATTTTGGTCATTCTTACCTGTCATCTGCCCTCAGCAAGCTTTGCCAACTTAATATTCAGTTTGAAATAGCGCAACTCCAAACAAAGGGCAGTTTTCTCCCCCCAGCACATCTGCTTGCGAGGGAGATGGGCCTTAACACCTGGATGTAATAAAAGACCAACACTGAGAGAGAAAATAAGGTAGGATTATTGTTCTGAGGAAGAGATTATGTTCAGAGAAAAGACAGTGAGGCATGCGGCTACACTTTCACCTCAAACAACGGGACTAGAAAGCAGCCAATGATTAAAACTGAAATGAGGGGAGAAAGAACATCTGAAAATGAAGCACACCTTCATGCCGAGACAACAAGTAGAAAGCTTTATCTTAAATGGAAATAAAATAGACTGGAATGTTCCAAAGCTCCTGCGGTACTATTACTCAGTTACAATGTCATTATCTTACCAGAGCTTAAAATGATACTAGCTGAGAGAAAACTGCATAGCATTTTCCCAATTTTGATGAGACTCATTTGTTGTATTTTCTTTTTTGCCTGTTCTGCATTAAAGATGTTGAGCATTTGTCTGCTTTCTTTTCCTCAAACCTGATCAGCCTGCAGTTTCATCAGAGTTGTAGAGAAAATGAGAAGCACAGGATGTTATCTTACTTTCCATCAAAGCATCCTAATTAACTTCCTTTGAGTAGGCTGTTTACTATAAACACCTTAGTAAAAAAATTAACATTTCTCATTTCGCATTCTAAAGCAACCGTCAAGTGAATCCAAAATATAGAAAATGAATTTGTAATTATTTTACAGCCAAGGCATGGGACAGGACAAAACAAGCAGGAGGAATGCCTTAGACAGGTAATTATTCCATAATATCCAGGCACCTATTTCCATTTGCAGGCCAACATCAAAGGACTGGGATGCGCAAAGCATACAAAGACAACAGTAAATGTGCCTTTCCCCAGGTATATGACCTAACAATGCCCCTGCACACAGTGTGTTGGCCCATAACATCCAGTACAATCCAAATAATCCTCACAAAAAAAACAATTCAAACTGAGGAAAGGGAGTAAGGGATTCAACACAGTCTCTCCCTTTCTCATCGCTCTCCCTCATGTTGACTGGAATGACATTAGATGCCAGTGCTTGTTTGCGCTCTAATGACAAGTAAGAGGGGACTGCTGTCTCCATGGCAACAGCCAAGGCTCAATACATCATACCTCGTTACAGTAGTCAAGCGGGGACGTTTGGTCAAAAATTAATATATCAAGGGAGGGGGAGAGGGAAAGAGTGCATTGTGGGAAGATTGCCCAGCATTTGTTATATGAGTTTAATAACTGTAGCATTTAAATGGTGGCGTTATTAATTTCAAGCTGTAGCAGTAGGCAACAATTTGAAATGGATGTTCAGTGACCTTGGCTTGATATGCTAGAGTATCATGTCTATATGAGGTAGACTGTGAGAAGGATAAAGAGGCAGAGTAAAGGATAGGGTGTGTGTGCATTAGTGTGAGTGAGTGTGGGGGGTAGGGCTGGGCTTGAGGCAGTATGCTGCAGATTAATTGAGTATGATTCACAATTGTAGGAACTGTAGCCCAACAAATACAAAGTCAAACCGCTCAGACTTCTCACCAGCATCACACTGACTGTTCTATGAACTTAACAGCATGCTTTGGAGAGTGAAGAGGACAGAAAAGGAAGACTGTGCTCCTCATTAGACTATGTTTACATATTTTTAGAAGTATTTGTCAGAATGAGGGTGGTAGGAAAGACAGACCCAGGGGAGGCATGTACCAGCTGTAAGACAGAACAAAGAGACACAAAGGACACAGTTTGGGCCAGATGCATGACTCCAGCCTCCCCTAAACCAGACTCATGCAATTTGAACTCACAGACTGTTAATATATATTCTGTCCAGACAGGTCAGGTGCAGTGACAGCTCGGACGGAATGAACTCCAATGAAATATTAGCAACTTAACAGGCAAATGGAAATGGCAGAATTTTCATCTGAGAACAACCTATTCGCAAAATAAAAGGGGTTAATCTCGTTTGACTGCGTTCAACCTGGCAAAAAGTGTTTGTGTTGTCTCTCACTCATATATATATATAGGCTTGAAACTTGCCTTTTCATTTTGCATTTAAAGTTTCCAATCGCTCGAGGCTTTTTGCGCCTCCCCTAAAATGATCTGGTAAACACAACGACTGTTTGATTTGCACAATATGAAAAGCTATATTCCAAAATGTAAACCACATTTTGTCTCACAAAATAAGCCATCCTGAGTGATAGCCCTTTTAATAGCCGGACAGAGCAAATCAAATAGAAATCTGCCTTCCTGCAATAGCCTCATATTCTTATGGATTGACTACCTTTGCATGCTTGTTCATATGGCAGCCGCTGTGATTGCCCCTCATTCATGTGGGAATAATTAGTAATTCACTCACTTGACAAAAGGCCTCAGCAGGACCCTGTTAGATTTAATTATGCGATAATCTCAGGAAGACAATAGTCGGTGATGATAAGAGTGTCATTCCTATTTGTATGTAATCAATGTTTAATATTTAACATTCAACAAGCTCTTATGGAGAATGCTTTAATGAGAACTTATCTTCACTTGAGTCCCTCTTCAACATTTCCAGCTTTCTCTCCAATTGACCGCCTGTAGACGACAGAAGTGGGGCAGACTGTTTCTCCCACAGGCTCTGCTAGAATCTTTGAAATATGTTCTTAGAGGGTTCCTGTGAAGGGTTAAATTGTTGATGTTAAATGGAATGTTGGATTCTGCTAGCTGCCTGCTAATTAGATTGTAATTACAGCAGAGCTTTGCGAGCCTGTCTGTGCCAATTAGAAACACTTTTGCGGCCAGTCGGCCTGACCTTTCTTTTAAAACTTCTGTACTTTTAAATCGACGACAGATACAAAGGGTAAATGCTCAAAAATAGTATTTCATGAGTGATCACATTATCATGCTTAGGAATACCACAGACACACACACACACGCAATTCAAGCAAAATGTTGATTTTCAGCCCACATTCTCACTTCATGAATTTAAGCCACTACGCAGTTTTTAAGAGGAGAAAAAAGGGGACCAGATTAAATACAGTACACTTGGTAGGTGTCCAACTCCATCAACCTAAGCATATATACTAAATTACCTAAATGTATTTTTACATATATATTACACAGTATATGTGCATGATATGGAGTGAGGAATTGGATGTGGCCCAGTCAGTTTTCAACAGTGGTAGTGTGCCCTCCCTCTCACTGAGAGGAGCTCTCAGACTGACTGAGGAGTGTCTCAGGCATCCACAGCACACCTGGTCTCCATTATCTCTCCATTTCACAGGCTTGCACCCCCTAACAGGGCAGCCTGGGAATGGGCCTGGCTCTTTCATCTTCCCATCATTATAGCAGCCAGCCCAGGGTCAGGGCCCACTCTGACAGGCATTCCAGCAGCAATACACTGCAACTGATTTTGGTTAAGGTTTAAAAGATACAAAACCAAAGTCAGAGAAATATTAACATGAACAAGTCTCCAAGCAATTATTGTATTAAGAGTTCTTCTCCGAGTTGACATTCTTCCCAGAGCTAAGTGAAATATGACGCTGGCCCTCAAAGCTGTGCCTCCTGCTTCCTCAGCAGCATCACCTTCCCTCACACATTGCCTTAAACCCAAGCCTCCTTTGTGGCACATGTACTCTGTCTCACTGGAACATACTTACTGTAGATACACACAAACACAGGACTACAAGATAATGTTATTTCTTTTTTTAATAGACCTTCCAATACGAAAGCAGTGTTTACAAGTGTGTGGTGATATCATGCTGAGTGTTAGGTTTATTCTGTTGGTTTATCACTCTTAAATCTTGCCCGCAGAGGGACATTTGAAGACAGATCAAGGAGAAGCCAAATTCTTTCCCCTTAGCTTTTTAACTGTAAAGGGATTTAACAGACTCCTTCAGACAATCTGTGAAACACATTTATGGAGAAAGGATACACCACCTGATGGTTCAGGTCTGACATGGTCCACCCATTATCATTTTGCATATGAGAACAAAATGAGGTGTGATAATTGATCTCTTATGTACTTCAGTGCACTCTCTCACGACATTATCAGCACAGCTTTGTTTAAAGGCGAAAAACACTCTCAGGCAGAGCTCACCCAAAGCCTTTTTAATGCATCATCACTTTGAGGTTACAGAAATGACACCATGAGAAGCACTTTGAAGTGAAGTAAAATCATCCCTTATTTCTGCCCCCACAAATGATTTATTAAGGAGGAAAAAAGGGGGGAAAAGAGGTAAGGAAAAGGGCAGACGAAGGATAGAGAAGGACAAACACATTCCTAGCACATATTCTCTTCATTACGAGTGAGGGGGGAGAGCCGATCATTCAATTACTGACTGCCGTCACAGGCTAATATTCCTGCCTGTCAGGGCCCATTCTGGCTCAGTTTTGGTCAGAGTTCTTCTGATGGACCTCATTTCCTGTTAAACAGAACCAGAAGGTGCTGTGAAAATGGCGACACCTGATCCTGTGTTCATGAGACAGGAAATGCTTTGGCAAGGCCCAGAGCCTGCCAAGACACCTCCACACCTTCTCCAGCATGAATGTGGGTGGAAAGCCAGCGAGGTGGAGTTTAGGCAGAGGGGTTCACTTAACCAGCACAGGTGGGGGCTAACACAGATATGAAAGTTTTATGCTTTTTTCTGGGCATACAGCATGAAGCAATGTGAAGATGGGTCAACCCATTCTGACTCAGGAATCTTTAGGTTATAATTAAAAAGCAACGGAGTCCTCCTTTTTAATTTTTTCATCCCATTCAATTTCTCTTCTTCTCACTCACCAATACTGTAACTTCATGTGACAGATTAGATTGAATTAGTTTGACCTGTCCTCAAGGCTGTAGCATCATTTGCCTTTGACATTGATAGGGGAAGAAGACAATGTGGTGAGGCAAAAAGGTATATGTGGGGGGGGGAAACAGGGAGGAGAAGACACAGTATGTGATGTGGAAAGAAGACCTTTGTGGCTTTCAGGCTTGCCGGTGAAATTCCTGTTCTTCACGGTCATCTATGTTGCTTGACCAGACTGTCATTCAGGGGTTAACCCTTGACAGTGGCAGCGCAAGCTGCTCATGTGCAAAGCAGCTCAGCATAGCTAGGACTTTCATTGGCTTAGTCGCAAATGTATCCAGTATGTCCGCAGTATCTGCTGCTGACACGCTCCAATTTGTTACTTCAATGCTGTTCCTAACAGTTTACACACAACCTTCAACAGGTTTAGTACTAGTGACAACGTTTGACAGTCCACACATTTTCACGATTTCTCATCAAATTCTTCCTAAAACTATATGGCACTGATTAACAATTCAAGGTAGTATCATTACATAACATCTTTGGGTGAATGTGAACACTGTGGAATAGGATCTGTTGGCAAGGGTGACTCCCCTCTCTTAGCTAAGATAGAGGCAGGATGCTCCGACCATAGCAGTGTGGATTTGGATGCTGGGATGTGTGGTGATGTGGTTTCCCTTACAGGTCTGCTCCTCATTTTCTGCCTTTGTGGTGTCAAGTGGTAATCCCAACCTTAAGCCAAACAACCATTAGAGAGCTATGTTTTTGATTTAAGACAAGAACCAAGATGACATAGCACAACCACTGCTTTTGTAGTCATTTTGATGAGAATCACCCAGCATTTGTATTATTTATTCCCTGCAATGGGTGAAAGCTGATACTTAAGAGCTTTGGAAACCCCAACAAGCCATTATTCCAACAAAGTAAGAGCTTAGGCCATAGTATGGTAACACCACCCAGCTCGGGTCAGAGTGTACAGACAGACTCTGTGATATTCTATCCAACAGAGCTGTGCTTGTCTGCTATGCTACAAAAGAGAACATTCTGTGGTATGTCAGGGGCTACTTGGGATATGTACAAGGCTGACTGGTCTAAAGAGACAAATGAATCTGGGAACCTGTCAGCTCCACCTCTGACTGAAATGACTGAGTTAGTGAAGTGCATTGAGAATGATAATTAAATATGTGGCCAAAGATTGGCATGGTGGGCCCTGTACCTTTAGGCCAGGGGAGAATGGGTTTGGGAGCTCACATTGCCCAGGGCCTATGTTAAACTCGGCACTAACCCAATTTCACACTGTGTGACTGGGTCTGGCCTGTTTCAATGCAGCATCTGAGTGTGAGTGCCATCTGGTCCAGGCCTGTGAAGGAAATGGCCTTGCTTTTCACACTGATCGGATTAGGGTGTTTTTAATTCATTCGGGATGTGCCCTTGCGTGTTAATTGGCTCAACATGGCCAATGAATCTCGCCTGTTGCCACAGGATGGCCTCTTCCTTAAACTCTCTTTAGAGGTCTGATGCTCCTCAGACTTGAGCTGATTTCATATTTTCCTTACAAAGTGGCGTCATTTTAATAAAGTTTCTGAGAATGTGTTTAATGTATAAAAAATAAGAAGAAATTCAGCCTTACTCTATGAGCAATACAGCAGTGCACAGCGCAATAAGATCTGCTTTAGGAAACAAAAAATTGATGTTCGTGCTCGTATAGCTGAAGATTTGTCCAAGTTTGCCCAAATAGTCATTATAGTTTTTCCCACATTTAGATGAGGTAAAACACCCAAATGTGTGATTATGTGTCACAGTTTTGATGCGCTTTTAACAGACAATATTCTAGATGGACTTCTTCATTTATTAAGTCTTTCTCCTTACATCGCATCTCATTTTAGGTTACATTTTGCCAAGCTTCATTGTCAGCGCTTCTGATTACATTCGTTGCACACAGCCACCTCTAATTAAGAAGTTCACAGTAGTTGCCCAATGTATCAATTAGGCTAGGGCACTTACAATCCCTACCAGCGGTCTAAACATAACACATGAGCAGATAGAATTTCAGAGGTTGAAGGGATCTGACAAGATCATTCAACGTATTAATTAAAACTGTGTTATGCTATTATAGTTTTAAAAATGCAAACCAATTAAAAGGTACAGTCAGTAACATCTTATGGGCTCTTGGAACAAAATGACCATAACATATCAGTGGGGGCTCACAAGTGTTCCTGAGCAATGCCAGTACCCCTGTTACTGTACCTCAATGTCTGCCAAGAATTCGCTTTTGCTTAACAGGCTGTATGAATGGCAGATTGGTCCAACATCCCAGGCCCCCTGAACTACCCACTGCTTACTGTTCACTTTCTACCGTCTTTTCCAGAGAGAAAATTGGTGCAGCATGTGAAAGGTGGAGGGAGAGTCAGTCTCTGTAAAATACGCTCAGTGCTTAATTTGCCATACAGGTGGACAACATATAACAGCAAATGTTAGCCACCTTGGCTAAATTTGGTTGTTTACGTGACATAGCAAATGTCACCTTGCCAAGCCACCCCTCAAATGCTAATTTTTTTAGAAACATCCAGCACTTCTCTCATTGGGCCTCGTCTTGCAAGCCGCTTACTGCTTTATATTGCAACTGAATAAACGTTGAATGTGATGCATGCTAACTTTATCTTTCAGCAAGAATTGCACGGTTCCGCTTTTGTCAGAAAGTGTGTAAAAATGAGGTGGTTTCGGAGATAAATAAATGAGACATTAAGAAATGTAGCCTTGGTCTTATTTAACAGAGAACTGTATGAGAATTTTCTAAAACAAACATTGCAGATTGTGGAAGTGATGACGCAATTGCTTCTGTTACCTAAGCCTGCCACGAGGGGTTAACTAGAGCAGGTTTAATTCTTTTCTTTTTCTTTTTAAAGATAGCACCTTTAAATGAGTAGTAGCAGAATCCATTGATAGAAATTATATACTCAACAATACTAATTGTGACACTGAAAATAAGGAATTACACTGTAATGCACACAGTGAAAAGTTTTTTGTTGCATTTGATCCATTTTGTTTTTCTTGTAAAGGCACAATCACCAATCCTGATTAGAACAAAGTTAGAAACACAGGTTAGAATGTGTTATGCTTAAAGCAAAAATACATAAAACAAGCCATAATGTAGTTATGTACACAACCGAAACTTTTACTTGCTTAGTGTTAAGTATAAAAAAGTAACTCAAACTGAACATTTAACTAAAATGGATTGACAGGTCACTTATGATGTGTGTGAACATATCTGTAATATATATGGTCAACATATAAAAACAATACTGGTAAAACAAAAATTTTACAGAAAAACTGGAGAAATAATAGTCTGTTGGCAGCAAGTGATGGAATCCCACAACACTCAAAGATGAATCCAAACCAGTGCAATTTATGCTCATACTTTTTTAATGTATCACAATGAGCAAGAAACATACTTGATGAAATATTTTCAAAGGAGTATATTCAATTACCATCTACAATCAACTTAACTAGGACAACAAGGTTTTGTGACAAAAGTTTCTTTAAAAGTCTGAAGTTCCATGTGGTTGTATGTATGTTAGTTTCCATGTAATTTGGTACAGTTTGGAAATCTTCATCATATAATTACAGTAACAAAAAAGCTAACAAGACTACAGTATAGAAAAGACATCAAGAACAACATTTTTGGTTTAACTTGCTCTTTTTTGTACATTGCAAGGCTGTTTTTTTCTACCCTCGGATGGGCTGCCTGGAGCCACAGAGCCATGCTTATGAGGCTCGAAGGAGGAGTAATTCAAGGAAACAAAAAGAAAAACTAAAAGCATAAAAAAACATTGTGGCACCAGAAGTCACAAAAGGAACAGAGAGCTCCAAGTAACAGTTCATCTTTGAAGTTGGAGCAAATGGTTGTTTGGTTGTTAGTTTGGTTGTTAATTTTGGTTAATACGCTTTTTTTAGTGTAACTGCCTCTTTAAAAACGACAGCTTTGAGAACCCGTCCCCTCTCTCGGTTATTCATTTCTCTTTTTAGATTATGCAATCAACAGAGAGAGGGGTGAGCCGCCATTTGACTGGAGAGCTTCACTTGTCAACCAGAGACAAGCGCAAGGAAATGAAACGGGTAGCAACATGAACTGGGAGAAATGAAGCAAGCATCTCTGTCCATCCTGTCCTGAAATTTGGAAAATGTCCATCAAAGAGCAGAAGCAGAGGCAGAGCTGGAGAAAGAAACAGACAGACAGAAAGGAGAAAGAGGCAGCTGGAGCCACTTAAGTTCAGTTTCATCTAAGGACGTTCCTCTCTGTGTCACACATGTCCATTGGTTCCAGAGTCCATTCCCATTACAGAGTTGTCAGTAATCAAATAAGGAGGTGGTTTTAAAGCTGTTTTCGAGCCTGCCTTTGGCTCCCATGCCCAGTTTTGGTGTGCCCACAGCCTCTCATGTCCTCCTAACATGATCTCCAAAGCTTCCCAGAGTCCTTTTTCTTTTCTTTTCATTCCTTCTTCATCTTAAAAACAAACAAAAAAAGTTGATGTCTTGTTTTAAATATATCTATATCTGTATACAGGTACACGTTTGTTTTCACAGTGGGCAAAAGATGACCTCTACAGCAAAACCTTGTCTTTATCTCTCTTTGTAAGTGTCCATTAAAATCAAATATCCCAATGTAAGTCAGTGGATCCAATTATCCACAACAGCGTTTTGTGCCACAATAAAATATACACTTATGTGGGGCACAACTTGTAATTTTTTCTTTTTGTTTCAACTGCATAAAGCTTTGGCCACATTCATATATTCAATTAAAGTAAAAACTGCTCAGTGCTTCGGTATCATCATTTTAATTTCTGATCATTATCTTAAAAATTAGATTTTCTAAATTTCAGTTATTCTTAATCCAGCTTTGTGGTTCAGTTTGTTTTGGTGTGTTAACATATAAAAAAAAATAAAAGGCAAACAAGAAAAAATTGAATTGATGCTGGCTCTTATGAAATACACATACACACACACACACACACAAACTCACACAGTCCATGCTGGCTGAATCTGATGTAGAGACCTCAACTTTATCTTCCACAAAAGAGCCCAAGAGATTACACTTTGGAAATAAGAGAGCAAACAGTATCATTGAGACAATGAATATAAAAGAACATTATCACACCATAAAGTGGCCAGGTCATATGTTTTGTTTTTGATTCTTAATTTCAGCAATTCAAATTAAAGCTAGTGTTAATTTATGATAAAAAGTAATATACAGATACTAAAATACAAATACTTATAAGAAAATAACAATACATGTCTGACATTATCCGAAAAATTAAAATAAAGCAAACATATTTTGGAAAAAACATACAACTTAAGTGTTTTCCAAAACAAGAAAGTACACATAGCATTTCAGGGAACTGGACTTTAGAGAAATAGCAAGCTTGCAGACAAAAATCTCCTGACTTTCAACAGCATGCTGTAGTATTAACACCAAATCATACTGCTTCTGCAAGATGAAGCACTTTAAACACACTTCTGAGATTGTGCCGTGGATTCATTAGGGCGAATATAATGGCTACACAACAGTGGCCAAATAGTAGTTCTTCACAAATTTAAATATGTCTTGGTTTTGGTTTAAAAAATAAACATTTTAGTTAATTGGCTCCTCAGTGAGAGGGTGGGGGGTACCTATGCACATCCGTTTCCATTGCAATAAAATTAAATGAGTGACTTCTTTGGACATGAAAGCATCCTAGCTATTTGAAATCAAGGGACATCTTCAAAAAACCTCCTACTTTTTCCAGAAATAATGCTTTGGAATGAAGATGTCCCTTAAAAACCTGTAATCTATGTGTGGGAGTGGCACCCTGCAGACACGTGGGACAAGTCACTGGTGGATTTCCCAGGAAGGGGGGGCGATGACACCTCAGCAAAACAGCCATAATTTCCCTCTGAGACTAGTTGTATGTTGACTGGCATAAATGTTACTAAACCTATGAGACGCATCAGTACCAGATGTATTATATACATTTTTTGGTAACCACTATTACTTGCTTAACAAGTGAGCAACAACCTTTGACTGGATGGAGAGATTTTCAGCAATGTTCCATGCCAGCACAAAATGACATATGGAGGTCACTTTGTTCAGCAACCAATGATACAAAAATTTACACAAGAGTTTACAGTCACTTTAAAAATGCGAAAGAAAAAAAAGAGATGGTGACAATTGAAAGCAATTAAATTAAATAGGATCAGTCCTTACTTAAGAAAAATCCATTGTGATATTTGGAATGCACTGTTCTTTACAAACGGTATAGATCATTGGCTTTAAACATTGGTCTATTCAAAAAGAAAATCGGCAAAATGTCCTTTGGAACATATATTCACAGTCTTCAAAGTTCCGTTTTTGCAACAAGAAAACAAAAAGGTGTTGCAGAGGCAAGAAATTGGTTTATTGTTTGTTTTAGTTAAAGCTTAGCCAAAAGCAAAATGAGCATGCATCTAGGTACTTTTTTTTTCTTTCAAAATTCTACATTAGCAGCAAAACGTATGTCCTTGAAGACCAGACCTTATACATTTTCTTAAAAAAATGGACATTTGAATATGACAAAAAAGTCAAACAAAGATTAATAACCTCTATCTTACAAACTGCAATGGCTCTGTAACGGTGCTACTCCACAATGCAAGGACAAGGGCCCTTTTTGGTTTTTGGTTTTTACGTAAAAAAGCCACCTGTTTGCTTGCAAAGAAGCAAAAACGGCAACTCTGATGCGTACTCCTTTATCTTCTAAAACTTTGTTTTCTTTCCTCTAAAAACAGCAACAAATTCTCAAGTATAAAGAAGCCTCTTTTCTCACATTTATGCACCAATGGTGAAAGTGTTTAGTCTTTGGATTTTCTTTTTGTCTTAAAGCGTGAGAATTATTATTAGTATTCTTTTTTCATTTTCATTTATGACAACAAAAATGTCAAAATGAAAATAAAGACTGTAGCCACACTACATGAAGAACAAAAGACCTGCTTTGTAGTGTACATATCTACAAACACAGGAGAGCAGAGAAAAATAAGTGCGAAGAGAGGAACAAGTAGAGTGAGAAATAGGAGTCAGACAGTGATAAGTGCACAAAGGTAACACAAAAATTAAATTAAATAAAATGTTCATATTTCACCCAGGATCTTTTCTGTTTTGGTTAGCGCAATACCAACCAAACCATCCATCCATCCATCCACTATACCGCTTATCCTCAACCAAACCATAAAATTTAAATAATTCTAAAAGAGGATCCTGCCTTGTCAGGAGGGGCATTTGGGTGAATGTTTCCCAAGAAGTCGAGAATAAGACAGAAATAAAGTTGAGATAAATTACCTGTCCATAATCTAGTCTATCGGAATGACCAAGACAACATCAAATGAAGCGTCTTAAAGTTGGACAATACAAAAGCTAAATGTACACAAAGTTTTTTCAACCTACCATACTGTTTAAATTCATTTCCAATGCAACAATCTACTTAACACCAAAAATGTTCATATCTATCATAAATACAGAAGGTTGTTTTTTTTTTAATTAAAACTCTTTTTATCGCCCGTTATTATGTCTGCAATGCTCTCCTGTTTGGGTATAATGTGATTGTGATTTCCCCGCCTTTAAAAGGATTTCTAATGTTAAAATCAACAAATCATTTACCCTTTTTGAATGCCCAGAAACAATGCCTTATTCAAATTTCATTCAATTTAAAACGTTCTGCTATTAAATCAAGTTCTGAAAGAAAAAAAATGCTCATCTCCTGTTGGAAACAAAAAAGGTGTAAAACATGGATTTCTGTAACAGAAATACATCTGTGACCTGTTGACCTGAGAATAAAATAGACATTACATTATTCTTTTACTTTTGCAAGCCATTGGTATCTGAATGCTTAAATAGCAAGAAAACTGATAGACTATTCTCCCATACAGTACATACTGGCTTTTTGTGACTGTGCTATTAAGTAGAAATTATTACAAAACAAAGGGACAGCTTGTTGACGAGTATTTCTTCAAAAGGGTTCTTGGGCCATTTGTCATCTTTGAGGCAGTCCATTGCCATACAGTACAGCATTCCTCTAACATTACCCAAAACATAACTGCAGCAATCTTTTCTAGTCTCATATATTAGTATGCATGTATTTCAGTTGAGTAAAACAAAACAAAAACAAAACAAAACAAAAAAAAACACCAAAATAAAACGAAAACCAGCATGTTGATATGGGAAAACAATCCACTAACATTTAAATTTTTGGTTACAAGCTTTGGAATTGCAGTTAGTCTTTACACATCTTTTTCTGAAATTGGTTTGTATACTTTTAATGTATTTTTAACATTGCTGCTTTTTATGTTTTTTCCATTTGTGATATTTTTTTTGTCTTTTTTTGTGTTTTTTAAATATTGTCCATCACTGAAAGCTCTTTTACAATCTGATGGAGTCTGTTCCTACACTAGCAAGATTACTACTACAACTACTACTGTCTTTGACAAAGCCAGGCTGCTTTGGCTCCTCCGCCGTCCTGCCCAGCCTGTCTGCTGACTTCTGACTGCTGTCAGAGTCAGACTCGTCGGTAAAGACGTCTGTTGGTATCGAGGTCTGAACTCCTGAGGTGCTCAATGAACTTGAGGTAACCGTTGAAGGTGAGGACATTGGAGGAAAAGAGGAGGAAGAAGAGGAGGGACTGGCATTGGGCTTCCCAGCTAAAGCTCTGGAGAAAGGGGCCTGGGGCCATGGTTTGCCGGCAGCTGTGGTGTTGAGTGGGGTAGTAGAGGAGGAGCACAGGGAAGAGGAGACAGCAGAGGATGGCATGGTGGCTGATGATGTTGGCGGGGGAGGGGGGCTGCTGATGGGATGAGTGGCAGACTGCGAGGTAGATGCGGTGTTAGGATTGGGGAAGCAGGCTGAAGAGTGAGGTAATAAACTAGTAGCGTGCTCTTTGGCATTTCTGGCTGATCGCTTGATTGTTCTGTGTTTGTGCAATGCCGATTCCAGGTGTTGACTGAGTGCTTTCTCCCCATCCAACGTAGTGTTACAAGCCAGGCAGTCATAGAGACTTCTGGCCCCTGCACCTACGCCACCGGGGACACGCAGCAACATCTCTTGCAGGTTTGCCACAGACTGGCCGAAAAAACAGTTAGATTTAAGGTGGGTAATAGCCGCTTCTTCCTTGGTGAAAACTGCTTGACACTTGCGGCATGCCAGTTTATACTGCACCTTGGGGACGATGTACTGGTTTAGATTGGGGTCCACAGCTTTGCCATCCATCTCGTTCTGCTCAGGGGGTACTTTTTTACGAGAGGAGGAGGAAGTAGGGGGTTCACTATGGGGTTTTCCCCTTTGCTCCTCTTTTTTCACTTGATCTTTGGCAGATTCTTTGCGATCCCCCAAGGTTTGAGGGGGAACTGGAGTTTGGCTCACCTTGGGTTGCTGGATCTGCTGAAGCTGCCGCTGCTGCTGCTGTAGTGCCTCCTGCAAGCTCTGTTGATATTGCTGGTAATGCTGCAGCAGGGACCCTGGAGACAGGCCCATCAGTGCTTGTGACAATGCAGGGTTGTAAGGGAATAGACTTTCCATACCATACATTGGTTGCAGGTAGCCTCCTTGGAGAGCCCCAGGAATCTGTGGGGTGTAATATGGGGAAAAGCCAGGCATAAAGTAGGGCAGGAACTGGTTTGTGAGGAGAGCTGTGGGGTCCGACGCCAGAGCAGCCTGCAGGGCCTGAAGCTGGGCAGGGTCTACCACATACTCCATGCCAGGTGTGGGCATAGAGGTGGCAGGTACAGCGGTGTCTGGTTTCTCCTTCTTGGCGCTGGCGGCAGAAGTGGAAGGGGCAGGGATGCTTCCAGTTGATGATGGGGTTGAGGGTTTCTCCGTCTTTTCCTTGGGCTTCTCCTTCTCTCTTACCCTATCAGCATCACGTTCTTTGGGGGGTTCAGATCGGGAGCCGGACTGGGTGGTTGAGGAAGTGGAGTTGGATGTGGAGGTGGGGCTTGACTGGGAAGCAGATGTGTTGGTCTGGGCTGGGCTGGATGCGGCAAGAGACGATGAGGAGGGAGGCTTGTTGGGTAATCCGGATGTGGGGAGGCTAGGTGAGGGAACACTGGCACCAGGCATGTTCAGGAGGTTTGAAGGTTTTGGAGGAGTTAAAGCTGGAAATGTTTTAAACACAGACAAAAATGTAAGAATTAATGGATATATCTCTTTGATGGATGTACAATTATTTGTTAAAGGATTATACACACAAAAGATGTAAATGAAAATCAGCATGTGAACGATAATAAGTGCATGTAATCTTCACAAAGTCAGTCAGAGAGAGTCGATCACTTCGTTGTGGCATTTAAGGTAGTTAAGGTAGATTGAATACTTAGCGTCAACAATGGCAAAGGGCCGCAACATTCGCTTACATATTCTACATTATGTGTGGAAGTGTAAACAAGTAAACATGACAGACTGATTGATGGAAAGATACATTATTTTAAGAAGAGTATAAGTATTGTGCTCTAGTGTTGTACTCTTATTACTCATTTTTACAGTTAAGTTCAGTATGTGATTATTGAAGTTAATTACAGTTCAGTTGAAAAACCCATCTGCAATTCTGCACCTCAAATTTGAACTGTATATCATTGATTGAATGCCAAATGATGACATACCTGAATTAGATGAGTTAAAGCTGGAAAGTGAGGGGCTGCCAACCCCTGGCAAAAGGACAGGTGGAATGCCTTGCAGATTTGGATAGGCTGACTGGAGATTGAGAGCCTGCATTGCAGGGTTATCAAACATCCCCTGCTGCTGCATGGCCTGCTGCTGTGCCAGTCCTAAAACTTCATTGGCCTTCTTAATGCGGTCCATCTCCTGCTGTGCCATAAGTTGGCGGACAGTGGCTGGGTCAAAGTATTCTTTTTCCTTATCGATCTGGCTGCCAATGGTATCTTTCACCTTAGAGATGTGTTGCTGGGAGAAAATGTGATCACGAACAGAAAGGCGAGCACTGTACTTGACACCACACAAAGTGCATTCAGTCTTCGGCCCCTCGTAGGATGTGTGATTTATTCCGAAGTGCTTGGCCATGTTGAGCTTGGCCTTTTTCTCCTTGGCACGGGCATTTTGAAACCACACCTGAACCACTCTCTTTGGAAGTCCAATGTCATTACCAAGTACCTCACATTCCAGCATAGTGGGAGTCCTGTAGTCGTTAAAACAAGATTTCAACACTTTCAGCTGGAGGTTAGTCATCTGTGTTCGGAAGCGCTTTTGGCCAGGTCGATCTCCGCTGTCGATGCTCCTGGTACCTGAGGCTCCAGGACTAGGTGAGCAGGGGTCAGCCAGGCTGGATGTCTCACTGTGGTCAATTATATGTTCATTTTCATAGTCCTTAGCATAATAGCTTGTTGCAGGGCTAACCAGCCCTGAGGACATCTGGTCATCATTTTCAAGGATGGGGGCTGAGCCCCCAGACTTAGACAGGTAATCACCACTATTTTGGTTGTGTTTTGCGTCAGCACTGTCATTATCTGCATTGGCCTCATCACCTGTGGTTGTGTCTGTGATGGCTGTATTCACAGAAGAGCAGTCATCATTATCCAGTTTGCTCTGATCAAAGCTGAGGTTCACAGATGACATGGTTGCACTCTCAAAATCTTCCATTCCCTCAACTTTAATGGATGAAGGGCTCAGTAGAGCCCTGGGAGACAAATCCATGCATTTGTTCACTGGTGACATGGAGGAGCTTTGTCCATCACTGTTTGATGGGGCCAGTTGCGAGTAACTTGATGTCTCTAGAGCATCCATTTTTATTTGCATACCCTCATGCTCAGGTAACATACCAGCGAGAGCCAAATTGTATCCAGCACGTTTGGCTTCATGCCAGTGACGGGAGCGAATGTGTGCCTCAAGGGCAGTTTTTGCTTTGAAAAGAGCTCGACAAAAAGGGCACCTACGATGAGCTTGAGCTGGCCCTACTGCTCTAAACTGGCCTTTTCTCTCTCTAGCTCTGGTATTTTGAAACCAGACTTGCACTACTCTCTTTTTTAATCCCACCTCATGTGCAATGTGGTCAAGCATTTTACGTGTAGGATTTGAATCTAATAAATATTTCTGATAAAGGATCTCTAGCTGCTCAGGTGTGATGGTAGTTCTGAGCCGTTTGTCTCTCTGTGGCTCTTCTCCGCTATTTGTGCTGTCGTTCTCTCCTGGGCTAGTGCCAGCTTTCTCCTCTAACTTCCTCTTAAGGGAGTTCATGGTGGAGGTGGGGGTGGATGGAGAGGTGGCAGAGCTGCTGGGAATCTGTGGCATTGCCCCAGAGAGTAGCTGACTTGCCAGCAGAGGATTGCTGGGATCAAATAGCATGAAAGGCATGTCAATTGGACGGTCAAGGAATTGAGGGTGGATGAATTGATTTTGCACAGAAAGGAAGTGTAATTGCTGGTGTTCCTGCCAGTGCTCAAAAGAGGGGAAGCCAATCTTGCACTGTTCACACTGGTACTGGATCATCTGTTGCGCCAGTTGTTGTGTGGCAGAGGTCAGATGTGCATTGAGGCTCAAGTGAGAGCTTTGCGATGAGGCCTGGCTTGTCTGAGAGGCTGAAGGACCACACTGCTGTTGCTGCTGAGAGAAGGAAGGAGATGAATGCTTGATGGGCTTGGAAATTGTTTGAATTTTCTCTTCTCTTTGAGGTCTATGGTGCTGTGCCTCAGACAGCGGTTGATGCACAATTTCCTGCTTAATAGAGGTTTGGTTTTCTCGTGGATCAGAGATTTCTGTTAACTGCTTGGGCTTCTCATCATAGAGGTTTGAGGTGGTTGCTGGTGATGCCTCCTCTTTCTCAGTGGATGGGAGGTGTGAGAATGCTGAAGTGGAGGGTGGAAGTGGACAGAGACTTGAAGAGGAGGGCATTGGGGTGTGACAGGAAGACCCAGAGGGAGTATAACATTCATGAGAAAAATCCAGTGAGTCCTCATTTTGGCTGTCATACTGTCCCTCCTCATCTTCATCTTTGTAACACAGCTTCTTTTGGTGTTTTATTAGATCAAATATACGCTGGAAAACCAGACTGCATTTCTTGCACTGGTAGTTCAGATTTGAGGTGCGGATATAGCGGTCATTTGACAATTCTCGTCTCTCACCCTCTTTTGCCCCGTCACCCTGGTTTTCATAATTCTTCCTTGCCTTCTGTCGAGCATTTTGGAACCACACAACAATAACACGAGTGGGGAGGTTAAGAAGGTTGGAGAGTTGTTCAAATTCATCATCTTTAGGATAAGCATTGGCATCAAAGAAGTCTTGTAGTACTCTTAGCTGGTAGTCAGTAAACCTAGTCCTAGATGATCTCTTGCTTCCATATAAGTCATTTTTCTGAGGTTCAGGGGAAGGAGGTTTAGAGTCAATTTTTGTGTCTTCTAGAGTTGTTGTTGGTGGATTATTGAAATTGTATGGTGAGTCTTTGTTGCGCTGTCGTTCTTTAAAAAGGGTGTTTCTGAACCAGTGCTTTATGACTTTTTGTGGCAGCCCTGACTTGTCCGCCATCTCTTTAATCTGCTCCTCATTTGGTGAATTGTTGATATCAAAATACTGTCGTAAGACCCTAAGCTGGTCATCTGTGATGCGTGTCCGCGGCCTCTTGTTCTGCTGCTGCTGTAGCATGGCTGGCGTAAGCTGTTGTTGATAGAGCTGGGCCAGGTCTGAGGCCAGGCTTGGCTCAACAGATGGTAGCTGCTGAGACATCTGAGTGGGCAGGGACTGGAGGGACATGGGCTGCATCATGAGTGGTGAGAAGAGGGGCAAATCCATTGGCATGGGAATTTGTGCCATTGTAACTGACGGCTGTGGGGGAGGTACAGTTGGAGGTGTGAGTGAGGCAGCAGAGACAGGAATATTTGGTGTGGGAGCTCTTTGGGGTGGAGGTGGAGGTGGAGGAGGCGGCGGTGGAGGGGCTGGAGCAGTCTCTGGTGTTGGGGGTCTCAGTGGATAGAGTTTATCATAATGCTCTCTGTACTCCTTGGCAAATCTCTCAAGGGATCGAAATGGAAAGAAAGCCTGGTGGATATGCTCCTGGTGACTCTTTAGAATCAGTATGTTTGAAAACAACTTGCCACAGGCTTCACATTCCAGTTTCTCTAATCCCTCAATGGGGTCCACCACTCTTGTTATCCCACCTGGACCACTTGATCCTGTACTTGATGCTGTCTTTTTCTGGGCTTTCTGTTTATTTTCGTTGTACTGAATTACTAACTCAAACCCAAAATTTTCCAGCAGGGCTTTAGTTGCATTTCCTCGAGCATCTGAAGCAATTCTTGGTGGAGGCAAGCCACTGTCATGGTTTATGTTTATTGAAATATGCTGAATATCCTTCTTTTCTTTTGACTTGCTGTCTGTAGAATCTTTGTTAACATATTCCTCATTTTTTTCACTCGTGTCCTTATCTCTTTGTATTTCCCTGTCTTTCTCATTCTGAGAGGAGGCAAGTCTCTTTTTTTCAGCCTGCTGGAGGAGAGACGCACTCTGCTGCAGCAATGCCATCTGCCCCTGAGCATGTGAGTGAGCCTGCTGCTGTTGTTGTTGATGTTGCTGCTGAAGGTGGTGATGCATCAATTGCTGCTGCAGGCAACTCTGCTGGGCCTGCTGGGCTGAATTTTTTAGATCTTCCAGCAGTGAGGAGGTGGAAGATCCTGCTAGGCCAAGTGCTGAGCTACTGATGTTGATCTCTGGGTTCAGCTGAAATTCTGCTCCAGGGATGTAGAAAGGAAATAGCAACTGCTGCTGTTGCAGGGGGAGAAGTGCATCAGTTGTCATTGGGAAGTGCTGCAGAAGTGCTGGGTTGAATAGCTGTGATTGTAAAAGAGCAGCCTGCTGCTGGAGCTCTTGCTGAAGCTGGGCTTGAGCTTGGGCTTGTGCCTGAGCCAATTGCTGTTGCTGCTGAAGCTGTTGTTGTTGTTGTTGTTGTTGTTGTTGTTGTTGTTGTTGTTGCCCCCTAGCAGACAGCATGTCTGTAAATTTAGACTTTTTGACTTCATGGTTCTCAGATGGTGAGGAATGGCAGTTCACTGAAGAATTCCCCAGGGTTTCAATGCTATGAGTGTGGCTCATATGGTTTCCTCCAACAATACTGTGAATGGTTTGAGACCCAGAACTGTGGTTGGCAGAGATTGTAGTTGAGTTGGTGGCTGGGCTTGGACTAGATGTTGAAGTGTTGGTGCTGGACCCCCCACCACTTAAACCAGTAGCACTTGCAGAGCTAGTGATCCCTCCTGCTGCTTCAAGTTTGGCTGCCCTAGCTTTGGTCTGGTGTAGAACAGAGCGCATGTGGATCTCCAGAGTAGAACTCTGGCTATATGCCACGTTACAAGTGCTGCACTTGAATGGCTTGTTGTCAGGGCTGCTGGTAGGCTCAGGCTGGCCAGTAGTGGACTCCTGAAGCGCTCTTTTCACCTTGTGCAGGTGGGAGACAGAGTTGTAGTGAACCAGAAGAATGTTCTTCTGTGTAAAAGACTCTTTGCACACAGTGCACTTGAAAGGACGAGATGGGTCCAAGAACTTCTCCATAGTAAAATTAGGGCCCTTTCTGAATGGCAAAGCACGTTTAGGTTCAGATCCAGAATCTTCCTGCAGTGAGCCAGAGTCACTGCCTGTTGGGCTTTGTTTTTCCTCTGGGTCACTTTCATCTCCCTCTTTATCATCTTCTCCTAGACTTCCATGCTCCTCACCAAGGGATGAGTCACTCATTAACATAATGTCACCATTCATCAATAAGCCCCCATAAAGCTGCTGGATATCAGCTTCACTCAGCTCCAGGTGGCTGGTTTCTAAATGTTTCTTCAAGGCCTGTAGTGTTCTGAAGCTTCGCTGGCAGAGGCAACACATGGTGGCTGCCCTGATCACATGGTACTGCGAATGGAGCTGCAGTTTCTCCACAGTCTTGAAGGCCAAGCTGCATTGGTTACAGCGGTACTTGTACACATGGCGATCTGAAACAGGCAACTGGGGCCTTTTGTTGTGAACTTCATTGAAGTGCATCTGGAGGGAGTTGGAGGATTTGAACACTTGATTACAGCCTTTCTTCCAGCACAGAAATCCTGTGGCATCATCCCGCTCCGGTTGCTGATCTTCCAGAGGTGACTTGCGAGCTTCAGCTATATCTGTAGGGATTGACACTCCCTTCTCCGGATCTGCATCTGATGCATCTGTGAATAAATAAGCCAAAAGACGAGAGCAGTTCATTAGCTGCTTACATTTGCAAAGTTACTGTCAATACAGGACATTAAAGCACTCATTGTGTTAGTAATCTTGGGAAGGTGGAAAAAAGTAAATAAAAGCAATGACTTATCACAAGGCCTGTGAATACCAACCATCATTCATATTGTATTGTGGTGACTGAAGGCCTTGGCATGAAAAAGTGCATTGTCTCTTTCATTACATCGTCTGTGAACAATGTAATGAAATCATCACCAACACAATTCATTTGTAAAACACTAAAATAGCTGAATGATGATTCTTCATTTCCAGTCAATGTCATAACAACTACTGACTGCATATTGCACCAGTGTGTGCATACACAGCTCTAAAGTCATACAGTTTAGTTCAATCTCATTTATTGTACACTCGGCCGTTATTGTGCAATGTCATAATATGCTCATTACAATACACATAGTGAAACTACTGTAAATGATTTATGTTTTTCAGTATTTATTATATGGGGAAAAAAAGTGACCTATTCTAAAGTAAACCCCCAAATTTCTAACAGAATCAGATACTAACCAGCTTGCTTCTTTGTATCTTCAGAGTTAGAGTTGGCTGTTGCATGAGGGGTGCTCTGGGACTCTCTCTCTGGACTAGGTACAGGTATGAACATGCTTGCTGGCAGTGCTTCAGTAGCCGTCACCTGAAAAAACACAACACAAAGGAATCATGTAATTTTATATTTTAATGAGTAAAGTAAACCTGGTGACACAAACAAGAAAATACACAAAGTAGTTACCAAGAAGGGGGTTAGATAAATCAATACTGTAAGTGTTACATGTTTTCATAGCACTGAGGATCATTGACACTAAACATACAAATCAAGAGACAAACCTCCTCATACAATTGTATGTTACTATTTTCATATGAATCACCCAGCAAGCACATTATGTACATGTGCATATACACAATCACAACCAAACTATTTACTTTCTTTGCAGTTCACTGAATATAAAGTTTGATAGTCTTGTGCGTTGGCATGTGCCTATTTACCTTCTGTGTGCAACCAATTATGATGATAGACCTCATGTCATACAGTATTTCAGCTAGATAAACACTTTATTAGAGGGACTAATAAAACAGAACTAATGAAAAACTCTTGAAAAACAACTACTGTGACCAAAGGGGAAAAGTACGCTCAGCCATATTACACTTTTAAAGCAAACTTCAAGATTCTCCATGGAGCAGTAGTTGTAAGTGCCAATTAAATTAAATGCAATTCTATTTAAGAAGAGTTACTAAATTAGTACGTATGCTCCTTAATAAAACAGCAAAATCAAAAGAACAGTTTCATTGCTGATAGGAAGGTATGCATTTTAAATAAAAAAATTCTATTTGGAACATTTCAAGGACGAATAAGTACCGATTGGAAAAGTACAGAGAGGAATCCAGGTCCTCCCTGCTCTTGAAAGGTTGGAGTCAATCATGTGTGAATGACAGTAATCTCTGTTTATTCCTGCTGCTCTCCCCCACCTTCTTTCATATTACTCCTTCTGAAAGCCCCTTTTCACTCCCAAAACCTGATAATTCATCAAAATAACTAATTAACAGTTCCTTATTTAACAATAAACATTGGCTGAAACTGGGTGACGTGGGAAGATGAGTCCCTCTCTTTTTCACCTTCCTTCAATTAACTTCACAAACAGAGTAATCTGCTTCACTCTACATGCCGCATTTCAATTCACCCCACCGTATTTCTCCTCTTCCCTTCCGTTTTGCTGCTCAACCTCAATTTTATGACACGCTTCCCCTTTCTTTCATAGCCTAAAGACCTATAGGCAGTCATTTCAAATATTAACAACTAAAGTTGTCTCAAATGAGGGAGACAAAAGAGAATTTTAGGGAATGCATCCTGATGAGCCCGCAGAAGAACGGTGACTTCCCTGGTTCTATTATGAATGGGAACATTTATCATATGTCTTTAGTCTGCTTCTCCCCAGGCTCTCTCAAATCAAGAACTGAAAGTATATAATATTTTTTGTACATACAGTACGTGAACATAATCAATTCATAATGCTCAAGTTCAGTTACTGAAGTAAGTGTCTGATGGAACTTGTGTTGAAAGATTAGAGAGTGCAATGTCAAATGTGTATGGTTGATGCTTTGGTTAATTTAGCATATGTGCCATATGCTTCCTAATTACTCCTCTAATAGGCACAGGGAGGACACAGCTGAACATACTTTTGCGTGTCATATAGCCTACAGGCCAGATCCAAATGGAGCAGAATCATCCTCAGGCAACAGGAGTTTCAAGGTCAAGTAGAACATTTAACACCTTCCATCACAAAGTACAGCACTGTATAGTTAGTGTGGTCACAAATGTAGCAGCCATTTCCTTTTTTCGTTTTTGTTACCTCTATCTCTTCAAAATGAAAAGTGGGAAAATAATGCAACCAGCATAAAAAGACCAAAAAAAAAAGGCTATACTTTACATTACAAAGACTGTTTCTAGACAAACGCTTCATTAGGGAGAAAGAGCAGAGTATCCCAAGGTCACTT
This sequence comes from Gadopsis marmoratus, assembly GCA_036023855.1. Lineage (NCBI taxonomy): Eukaryota > Metazoa > Chordata > Actinopteri > Centrarchiformes > Percichthyidae > Gadopsis > Gadopsis marmoratus. Next base: position 12,173 of record JAVQJF010013286.1, on the reverse strand, counting down.
TTAATTTGAACCGCCTAATTGGCAAACATAGTTCAAAATGGCTATCATCTAGCCAGACTCAGAATTAATGAAGCACAATTATTTCCATTACCCCTATCTTACACAGACAGAAAATTAGACAGAGCGACTGGAGGAGTGTGTGTATTTTATATACATACACAGTCCTATATACAGTATATGTACTGTATACGAGACAGAGAGACATGGGGTAGAAAGGAAAGGAGGGAGGAAGGAGTGCAGAGAAGATAGGTGGATGAAGAGATGAAGGGTGGGAGAGTGAACGCATCATTATGCATGCTTGGCAAGAAATAAAAGTCACCTATTTCAGAATTAATTAGGCTCCTCTCCTTAGACACGTGAAAAGGATAAAGTACCTTTCCATCTGCATTTACCAGTTATAAAAAGATGCTAGCTTTAATGTGTGTTATATTACCTCTGTTCTATCACGGTGATCTTGTAGTGGTTCAGTACATTACTACCTCTATAAAAGAAATAAATATTGCCGTCTACCATACTAATGTGCTTGCCATTTACTTTCTAGATGGGGGATGAAGATGGTGAGGCAGCAGACAGAGCAATATTTTACTCGGTGATTGTCCAGCAAGCTATTTAGCTTCACAGGATAGAACAGAACAAAGATTTGCTCAGTGATTTACAATAAAACTGGGCAAATAAAATTTTATTTCCCCTTGATGAGCATTAAAAAGGAAGCAAAGAAAGTATTCTCTTGGTAGAAAAGGGTGCACCGGTGCATTGCAGCCGATTTATATCTGACTTAAGATTCCATGACAAGCTACAAAGCTACAGCTACATGTCCTGAACGTTGTTCTGAACATTTTCGAAACCCATGTTTTCTACAAGACTCGATTTTGGCTTCATTTGTAGTGAATAACATTTCCATTGCTTGTACTTGAATTTGATGAAGCGGGGAAACTGTTAATTAAATTCTGATTAATCTGTGTCAAAATTATTTTAACATGCTCATTATGAAAGGCTTTGTTTTGACTAGCACACAGGTGATCATAGACATGGCAAGAATGTCAGTGCAGTAATAAATGAACGGGAAGCTACGAGTCCGGCTCATTTTGAGATCATTAAAAAATACAAAAACAGATTATGAGTTCCCCTCCCCAAGTGACTGTGATTAGAAGAGAGCTGTAAAAGGGCTCTCTGATGATGGGCACATTAAGACAATGAAAAAGAGGAGAAAAATATGCATCTTAAAAAGGCCCAATCATTTCCAATGAGCCAATGGGAATGCCTGCAGCCATTTCACAATTAACAGCATTCTTTGTGTTTGATAAAGGACTGAATGTTGGCAATTTAGAGGAGGGAAGAGAGGAATGACAATTGTTCTCACAACTAGGCAGCCACTCCAGGGTGGGGGACTGATTAAGAGCGAGTGACTCATCTTCTTGGCATTGCTGAATCCGTACACTGGTCCTTGACCTGACCCACTGCCTGTAGTCTAACTGGCCATAAAGTAAAAATGTGTTGGGCCTATACAGCACAGCTTCGACTGACTGTAGTTTCCTTGCCTCTAACACGATATATAAATGACTGTGGAGATAATGACAGACACAATATGGGACATAGTGGATAGAGAAATTATAATCAAATCTTAGATTGGTGGTATGTAGACAATACAGCTTATCCAGGCAGCAAGGCCATACATTTGGTCATCTTTTGTGCTTGTGCTCCACTACATTCCCTGATTTACCGTATATCAACTTTGGATAATGCATAAAGATACTTATGCATTCTATTTGCTATGGAGCTGGATGGCCGGAATAAACAATGTGTACAAGCTAACACATACCAATCTAAGCAAACACAGGCCAACGTCAAGCTACCTTGATATATACAGGTTGGTAAAGTAAAGGATTAGAAAGCACTGATGGCTGAGAAATATAAAAATGACACTGGAGTTAACATTTGCACCTTCCCACCCGCCCAGCATCCAATCACACGCAAAACAAACACAACACAGGACTTACTGTGGCAATAAGCTTTTCAACACAGTCAGGAGCCACACTATGGAGGTGTGTGAGGTGGAACTGCAAGTGGATCTTGTTGTTGAGCATGTCCTGGCATAATGGGCAACGTAGCATGGGCTGGACAGAGTGCTGCGTCATCACGTGCATTCTGAGACGATTCAGGTCTGTGTTGGTGAACTTGCAGTAGGGGCACTGGTACATCTGGGTGGGAGAGGCAGGCAGAGAGAAACAGAAGGAGTGGGGGTGAAAAAAAACAGAACCACAGAGGGTTAATGGGGTGAAATGGGTGCGGTGAGCAGGGTGGGCCTGCTTGAAGAGGAGCTGTAGATCAGGTGGACGATTGGGGCCCACTTCCCTCACGCAGGCAGATCCCTCTGATCACAGACAACTGTGTAATACTGAGCACCAGACTCTTGGCACCCACTTCAAAGTGCTCTCATCTGTCAAATACTATATTGATTTTCCACCTTATACACAATTAGCACCGCAACTGCAGCAGAAAGGTTAAGATAATTTTGAGCAGATTTGAAAAAGAACCATGCATAATATAAAATGGGTCAGTGAGATAACGAACTAAATATCTCAAACTTATTAGAAGTATATTTTACATTTCTTCTTTTAATTGAAGTTTCACACTTGTAATGAGAGCTCAGTAATTGAGATAACCTTTAGCATGAATCCCCTACAGAGACTGTAATGAACATCTGAGGACATCAATGTTATCAAAATTGGTGGTTTGTAACGCTCACCTGCTCCGCAGCACTCTTCTCAGCTGTCCTGGGACGCTTTGAGGAGAGCGGGCTCTCGGAGGTCTCGGACCGTGAAGAGGGCCTTTTGGAGGGGACTGGAGAATCTGACTGGTGCCGTTCCAAATGGCCGGACACTGCTGAACATTCGCACGTTCACACAGATGCACACAAACACGGAGGGATAAAGAGAGAAGAGCAGACATGTCAGGACAAGGTGTCAAGACTTGGCAGCCTGGGAGCAGGTCAATCAATAACACTGTGGATAAAGGGCTTTGGAATGTCTTTCTTAAATGTGATATAACTGCATTTAATGGGAATTGGGCAGAGAAAGTGTTATCCAACTCATGTCTCCCCATAAAAAAATAAAAAAAATACCACACACTTTTTACTTGTCTTCCCATGCTGCTTCAGGGGAACGCACAGCCAACGAGCTCTGATAGGTTGTCTCTTTCAGTGTTGGCTTGTCAGGATATCATACAACACCATAAACAGCTAACAATAATATTAATTTGCCCCAGGGTGCAACTCTGGGTTTCACACCACCACCACATATTTTCAGTCCACATGAGTTTCAAAACTTGAGACAAGGTACACAGACATGTTGCATTCTCATCATACAGTAAGAAGGGTAAAGAGATCCACATCAGTCTAAGACTCAGCTTGAATCTGTAATTACTTTTCCTCAGATACATGTTTAACAGTTTATGGGTCTTCATGTCTCACATACATGTGATGCGCAAACGTCCGCTAACAGTATTTTCAAGCTATAGTCCTGTGTACATTCTATAGTGACAGCATTTTGTTTTACTAGTGAAGTGATATTGGAAGACAAGCATATTTATGAACAAAGCTATCACTTCTACAAAAAGGTGTTCAACCACGTCTTGTGCATTTAACTACACTTTGTCCTCTCCAGAATTCATGTAAAGTTTAAAAAAGTGATCATGATTTTTAAGAAAGAAAATTTATTTTTTGAAAATCAGGCAGTGCCTACAGTTTGACCCAGCTTGAAAATTTCCTCAGCTCTTTGTTTCCATAAGCAGGGGAATGCCAATGTTTCACTGGTATTTCTGTAACCAGTTAAGCCTTTTCCAGTGTGTTGTAGTTTGGTGCAAGTGGACTCTGACAAAGAGAAAAAGAGGACAGCAAGATTAGAAAACCGCTTTTCAAACCTCTGAGCAAATCTTGATATTTCCTCAAAGCTAGGTTGCACATGACAACAAGCTTTCATTTAAAATTTCCATGACATAAAAACATGCCATTGGGCTCAAAGATGGCATTAGACTGATGATTAGTCATACCCAAGCATATTCATAGGATACAGCCATGCTTTGGTGCTCAGTCTGTGGAAATGTGTAAAAAGGGCTACAATCATTGTTGGGTGGCTGCAAATCTTTCAAAAGACACCTACATAGTTGCTAAAAAAGTGTTTCATTAGCTCACAAACTGAATCACACAACTAATCCCTTCAATGCAAACAACACCTGTATGAACAAAATAGCATGTTCTTTTCTTTCCACGTCTGCAGAGCAAGGCCTCGCACGAGAGCCCCTGCAAACCACTTTGAAACTACTCCACTTTATAAAAGAAAAAGACAAACTAGAGGTGGCACACAGAGAGGCACCACAGCCGAGCACTCAGTTAAGCACAGGGTCACAGAGGAGCTAAATCCACATGGAGCCTCCATGGGGGAGCTGCAGCAGCACCAAGCTTTGTCACCAGAGGAAAGGGTTCAATGTGAAACTTAAGGAGGTGCCTTTCGAACCCTTAACAAACCCATAAAGAGTTAAATTTGGCCTGATTTGTACAGCCCTGGAGGGGCAAATTGAGAACAGAGGACATTGGTAGGGGAGGGGTGGTTTGGTGGGGGGTCAGGTTAAGCAGGGCTGACCACGCTCCTGCTCCAGACATTAAAATGTCAGCTCCAATCAGGACGAGGGCAGTTGAGCTGATTACCCAGCGGGGGACCTGGCTTGGAGAGAGCAGCCTGCGAGATCTCCCAGAGACACCGGGATCAGCCAGGGAGGCCCTATTAGGGTCCAGTCACAGTCAATCCTATTAAACACATCCGCCAATAAACAAAGGGAATGTTAAACAAAAGGAACCTCCCATTCCCTGACATTAACCTCTCAGTCACAGCACTGTCCACACCAATTCCTCCTCCTCCTCAACTCCTCTTCAGTTCACTCCTACTTCTCCTGAACTCATCTCGACCAGCAGGTCAGTATTACCATAAGCAACATATGCCTCAAAGACACAAGGTAGAGAAGGAAACAAAGTGTTCTCTAAGTCATGGGACAAGCAAGGAGGAAAGCAAAGGAGCCAAACGATACCCTAAACCCAACAGCATCTCTTAAAACTATTAATATCAGATTGAACATTTTCAAACACTTGCTCATTATTGTAAAAAAAAAAAAAAAAAAATAGCCAAACTACATCTCAGATGCATCGCATTTTGAATGGAGGGAAATAAATGAAAAGAAAGCATAGCAGCTAATTCAACCTAAATATGTATAATTACCATTCACTGGAAATGACTTACCCTCTCACAGTTACAAAAGTTAAGTGTAAAAATACTCAACTTTCAGGTGAGCGTAAGAGCAGGTAATACAGGCCCTGTGCCACACCGAAAGCACATACTGTACATAAAGTACAGAAAGTAAACATGGATTAGGTAGACACCAGTATCCTCTCGGCCTCATGATTAAGAGGATAAACATAATTGAAGTAAGCATAGTCCACTTTCACAATTACTCAATAACCAGAGAGATGAAACAAGTGGCTGTTTACGTTAGGGCACTGGAGAGTTGCTGAAGAAGGGCCCAAACTGGCATTCTAGCGCAGGGTGTTTTATATGTGTGTGTGTGTGTGTGTGTGTGTGTGTGTGTGTGTGTGTGTGTGAGTGAGACAGAGACAGAGACTGAGAGAGGACAGATGGAGGGTTGGGGAGGCTTACTCAGATGCAGTCTCTCTCGTCACGGCCAATTAGGACGCCATAAATCTGATCAATCGCACTCTCTTAAGAATCCTACACCCTGACACCATCCCCGGCACCATGACTAACATCCAACTACTGTATCCTGTTTTTCCTGGTCAAGGGTGATAAAAAAAAAATAAAAAAATGACTGAAACATTGAAAAGCTGGGAATGAAATAGAGATAACCAGAGGTTTCTTTTGTTGACATTACGTACAGTCTAACATGGCAGATTGGACACTGGTGTTATAGATGCGCACATGTGAGACACGTGCGAGTACGTGATCAGAACCAATGACCGAGACATTGAGTCCTGATGAAGCAGGGTATAAGACTATTACAGGAACAATGTAAAAGAAAAGGACAGTTCCTGGTGAGATATGTTATAGATATCAAAAATAGTTGACTAGAGGTGAGGTCTACTTTTACTTCCTGATGTTATACCTATATGGGAAATTGAGAGAGCACAGAAAAAAATACAAATCACTAAAAGTACTGAAAATACATATTCAAAAAAAGAATAATCCCTGCAGTTTTCTGTTTTCTGCTCTGTTTAATACTGTAGTCACTCTGGCTAAGTTACAGTTTCATCACAAGGCCCTGTTTGACAGTGGTGGAACTTTTAAGAGCTCCCTGGGTGGTAATGCTTTTAAAAAGACCTAAAGCACAGTATATTTCTGTATTTAAACCTCTGTGGCTGGTTAGATTAACAATGCTCATCCCATTCACAAGTAGTCCTCCACAGAGACCCCTTCTGTCAGTGACCTTAATGTCTGTCAGGAGTCTGTCTGTTACCCTGACCTCTTCTGCCTGGTCATTAGACACAGGGCCCCCCATCCACACCAAACCTCCTCTGACAGATACACAGGGTGGGCTTTTGTTTGAAAGCACAAAAGGCAGAGCAGGAGTGGAGAAAAAAAACCTAAGAGTCAATTAAGTGATTATTAATTCATGCCCCTTTTCCGTAAACCAGAGGCTTTTGCGCTGTCGAGTCCCGTAAGTGAATTGGACTTTGGCACCTTGTCTCACCTCCCATAGCTGGACCGTATTATTCAAGTAGCAAAGGGGATGTCAGCACACTGCGCCGGTCTCTGGAGCAATCACAGCCTTGTTGTGCTTTTAAGGGGAAAAAATGGCTACTGGACAGCGTGACTGACACAGCACAGACTGAATTAACCACAACAGGTCATTTGCCATTGAAATCGGGAGGAGTGCAATCATAGCTTCCATTAATCAGCTTTATCCTTGGGAGAGGTCATTCATATTCTAAAATGTGAGTTATAGAAAACAATACGTAAGGAAGTGGAAGATGGGAAAACGATTCCCGGTGTTTTGGAGGGGAATTCCCCTCCCACTGACTGTCATGGGGTCCTCATCATCTCCGGAGCCTCTGCACCCTCATTACCACAGTTCCTGTCTCGCCACGGCAGCTTCAGGCCTCCGGTTGTAAAAAAAAAAACAAACATAACCTATCATCCAGTCCGTCCACGCCAGCGAGACTGCATAACTTTACTGTCGATTTTCCCAGAACAGCCACAGTCTGCCAATCACCTTAAACTTAAGTTCAACCCACAATTCCTCTGCACAGTGAAACCCAAGCATCCTCAGTGAAACACTTTCATAAAAGAAAGTTCCTCTTATCCCCAACTCCCTAATACCATTTTTCTGACGCCCCTCTGCTCCTTGCAATGTAGAAAATCCTAACCTCTATTCCCTCTGCAAGTTGGCCATTAATATGGAGATGATTCAACTCCCCCAGTGCTACAAGTCATTCCCTTTTAATGCTATGCTAACAATACCTGAATATTGTCTTTTCCTTTTCCCATTTCTATCCAGGTTTTTAATCTACAGTGTCAGTGCCCAGAGCAATTAAGGGCAGTGTTCCATTTCATCTTATATTTCTCAGGTATTATTCGGCATTAATGATAAAAAAAAAAAGTAAAAAAAACTAGAATGCGCAAACCTTGAACTAAAAACTTGATATTGAAGCTACATATGAAATCTTTTACTATTAATTATCAAGTCCAAATCTGCACTTCTAGAACAAAAAACTAAACTGTATAGTGACAAAGTGTTCAGAGTGTGATGCAGCCAAACGACATGATAGCTGGAAATGCAAATCCAAGATGAAGAAATTGAGAGGAGTTATTAATTAGCAGAAGCGTTATTAATCTTCAGGCCGCCAGACAACAGGGTGACATGGCGCTCACCTTTACAGGACACAGCACTGGTGCTAGGCCATTAGACACCCCGTGGTAAAACTCATAAACACTGAGCTTTCAGGGAGTTGGCTCACAAACAAGGACAATTTATGGCCTATTATCTTCAAAGACAAAAGGAATTGCAATTTGAGGGATGACAAGCACTCAAAGGACGTGATATGAATATGTAAACATTTTCACTGCTCCGTCTCCTGACTTCTCACACTACTCAGGGTTTAAAAGCAATAACAAATCACAGCTGCACTGACTGTCTCCCAGTTTAGAGTAACAATAACATAAACTTGAATAATTTGATTGTAACTAACCATAAGCATGCAATTTCAACTTCAACCACAGCTCATATTAAATCTACATATCTGCACTGTTTTATGGAGAAAAATCCACAACATTTGGTGTGTCTGTACCTGAACGAGCAATGGCAGCAGACAAACCGCACAATACAGAGCACAATAAAAACATGCAGACTGCAATGCCACCGTGCTGAGCCTAGGGGATGCTAATCACCATGTTCATTATACGGACTAAATGCAGCATCTACAGTGTACAACGCAGCATCTGCTTCCCACACCTGAATGTTCACATTTGTGAAGCACATTTGTACAAACACACAGGTGGCTGTCGAGCCAAAAACACATCCAGGCACACACCCAGGCAGACACACACACATTTATTTAAGCACACCCAGCTGCTCAGTCTTCATCCAAAACAGTTTCTCAGGTATGTCAACATTTAACCGAAAATAGTCTGGAGCATTTTCACAGCTGGTCTGTGGGAAAACCTACTGTAGGAGCCTCATGCAAAAGAGAAACACAGCACAGGTTTGGAACAATCTGATTCTAGACAGTCATGTGTATATGTTAAAACATCTGTTAGGACATGTCTAGTGTTTTTCTTTTAATTTATTACCATCTCATTTCAAACTGTACTACAGTACATGCTTTAAACCTCGCCACAAGAATCAAAACAACACTTCTGCTGTAGGTGCTGTAGAATAAAAAGCAAATTGGTTTAATTGGGTGTAAATATAGATTCCACCTATTTTGATTTTATTTATCAATTTTATTTATTTATTTATTTATCATGAGCCAAAAGCAATGTTTTTCGTCATATTGAAGTAGGAAAATACCATAGTCTGTACTGTTTTGTTTTACACAGGCAGTGCAGCAGCTAAATTGCATGTCACCTTTAATTAGTGCTCCACAAAACTATGTCAAAATACTCCTACACACCAACGTTTAAGCCCAAGCTAACACAGACAAAGTCCAGCATGGCAATAAAAAATGCACTGCATACAAACATGTGCACTAAACATTTTATTCCATGTTTGAATAATTAATGTGACATGACTGTGATGATGGGTCCCAGAAACACACAATAATTTGCTTAATAATTATAAATATTTTTCCCCCCAATTTCCAAAAAGTACTTACACCAAAATATATATTTTTTTAATGTTAGATTACTTTGGGCTTTAAATTTAAATTAAAGGAACACTTTGAAAACACATCAGATCTCAATGAGAAAAGGAAATCATGCTGGATATCTATACTGACATGGACTGGGTAATGTGTTAGAAACGAAAGGATGCCACATTGTTTGATGTAAATGAAAATTATCAACCTACAGATGGCTGAATTCCAAGAACCCCCGAAAATCAAAGTGAAAAAATGATGCGGCAGACTAGTCCATTTTGCTGAAATGTCATTGCAGCAACTCAGAATGGTCCTCACTAGTTTGTATGGCCCCCACGTGCTTGTATGCGTGTTTGACAACGTCGGGGCTCCTAATGAAACGACGGATGGTGTCCTGGGGTATCTCCTCCCAGATTTGGACCAGGGCATCACTGAGCTCCTGGACAGCCTGAGGTGCAACCTGGAGGCGTCGGATGGACTGAAACATAATGGCCCATAGGTGTTCTATTGGATTTAGGTCAGTCGATCATGGGGGCCAATCAATGGTATCAATTCCTTCATTCTCCAGGAACTGCCTACATTCTCTCGCCGCGTGAGGCCGGACATTGTTGTGCACCAGGAGGAACCCAGGACCCACTGCACCAGCATAGGGTCTGACAATGGGTCCAAGGATTTCATTCCGATAGTTAATGGCAGTCAGGGTGCCGCTGTCTAGCCTTCTACTACTCTGTCCAGCTCTCCTAGAGTAACTGCCTGTCTCCTGGAATCTCCTCCATGCTCTTGAGACTGTGCTGGGAGACACAGCAAACCTTCTGGCAATGGCACGTCTTGATGTGCCATCCTGGAGGAGTTGGACTGCCGTGCAACCTCTGTAGGGTCCAGGTGTCGCCTCTTGCTACCAGTAGTGACACTGACCCTAGCCAAATGCAAAACTAGTGAAAACAGTCAAAAATGTTTCCTTTAAATTTTTGAGCAGTTTATATTGTATGTAATGCATTCCTCATAAAATGCATTGACACATACAAGACTAGACAAGAATACACAGACTCACTGTACATGCTGTGAGTCCATTACAATTCTATTACAATGTTTCCTGCAGTCCCAGCTTCGTTTTCACAAATCCATTTTCCTCATGACATATTTCAATTAATCTGCTGACAACATGGTTGTGGATGTGTGTCTAAGCATGCACGATGTGCATTTTTGTGTGCTTTTAAATTAGGAAGAGCAAGACATTACGTTGTGAAATTGAAAAATAAAATTCAATTTCTAGATTTTGAAAGATGAATGAGAAACTGTGAATATAAGAAGCCTGTAAGAACCCTATATGCTTATAAACAAAATGTGACCCCTAATGAAGGTCCTGTCTTCCCTTGTCCTCAGGTTTCAACCTCAACCTCAAATTCTCCACTATTTATTATTGTGTATTTTTGATGGTTTGACATTAAAATAAAGGACATGCAGGAAAGATGAACGTCATGACTTTTTGATGTTCAGCTGTGTTTACTACTTCACAATATATGATAATTCATAATGTACATGCAAAACAGTGGAAACGTTGGTACGTTTTGTGAGCACAGTTTGTACACGCAACAAAAAGAAGGCTTGGAATAGCAGCCATTCTCGTTGCAACATGTTTCTTCCTCAGACAGCATCAGGAGGTTCTCTAGTATCTCTAAAGACAAGGAGAAGTAGGACAGGATGTCATTGTTACATCATGCCCAGACAGATGTAAATGCAAGTGTTGTATTTATTTAAGTGCCCACTGTCATGTCCTCAGACACCCTGATCCCTGACAAACTCTCTGATGGAGTCTCAGTGGGTTTGGTGAGAAAAAAGCCCAACAGAAGAGTCTCGAATATAGAGAAATATACAAAAGGCTTATCACTGAATGAGAAATGTGAAGACCAGAAGCTTCTTTTTGAGACTGAGCACTGGCAGTCTATTGGCGCAAGTCCCAGACCACTGAGGTACTTTCATTTTTGAGACCTCAGACACAAGTCCCAGCTCTTGTTTATTATTGTGCTACACTACAATATATGATTAAATGTACAGTTTCTGATACAACTCCATTTTTGACCTGCCGAGTGGAGCGTTAGAAGTCAAAAAGGTCAGCCTTCCTTTTAGCCTATGATTAATGGTGCAGTTTGTTTTCTGAACAGCAGAACCAACAAGAATGTTGAAAAGTATTGGATGCAATTATGTGAAGTAAACCTATATAGATAGCTGGTACTGGTATAATATACGTTTTATTGATACTGAGAGTGGGTGTGTAGGGATTTGTTTTTGAGGCCCCTGCAGGTGTCAAAGGAATAAATCAATAAAACATTTGTAAATTCCCCTGTTGAAAATCATAATGAAACCTCCAAGCCTGTTTTTTGTATACACTGTATACATAAGGGTTTAAAGAAATAGCTTAAAAGATAAATAGTTAGGTATCTGTAAATGCTTACAGTGGTAAATGTGGTTGTGTTAGAATACTTTTCAAGTACCCTCTTTGATCACTCAAAAAATGGTGCTAAAACATCATCCATCTCTTCTGATTAGAGCTTTGTGTGGCAGACGTGCATACACAACCCACGCTCACACACACACACACACACACACACACACCTATACACTCAGACACACGCACACACACACACAATTCTTTCCACCTCACAAAAACATGTCCTAACTCAACTTATCTCACAACTCATCCATAATCAAAACTGACACTCCATGCCTCCGCCTCCCCCCTCCTGGGGGGGGGGGGGGGGGGGGGGGGGGGGGGGGGGGGGGGGGGGGGGGGGGGGGGGGGGGGGGGGGGGGGGGGGGG
>JAVQJF010013260.1:0-23543 GCA_036023855.1 Gadopsis marmoratus | reverse complement strand
ATATATACATGTATATATACATACATATATATATACATGTATATATAGCAATGTAATACTAATGCATCATAACTCAGCTACAGCATAAACACCTAAAATGAAATCTGAGTGACTACTTTTTGTTGGCCCTGTTTAAGGTGTTTGTCATTCATAACTAAAATGATGATGATATTTTTATGATATGCCTGACATTATTCACTTCCGCCTTCCCAGCATTCACCTACTGTATTGCACAATAGGTGCCCTCGCCCTTAGTTCCAGAAAGGAATCCATTATCAGATTAAATGATCCAAATGCAAACAGACCAAAAAAGCAGCTACATAGCTACCTACTGTAAGGAAGCAGTAGCAGTTAGCATGAATTTAAACATGCCTATGGAGGGCGGACAAAATAATGTTGCACACAAACACGCGTGACAATGGAGCCTCTTAACAATTGAGCAAATCCCATTTATTGAAAGCACAAACTTTAACAAACTAAAACTAATAATATTCATTACTCCTACACAAACAAAAAAGTCAACAAGAAAATAGTGTTTTTGGGTGCAAGTGTGTATGTGTGAGCGTGTGCAGTTTTGTGTGAAGGAATGTATTTGCAGAGGTATGTGTGTGCACAGTGTATGCATGAGTGTGTGCTCTTAAAGTGACGTCTCTCTGGAGTCCCTGAGTGGCCTGAAGGTCAGTATCTCGGTGAAAGTGTGACCTGCACAAATGCAAAAGAGATTACTACGCATCATAAAATAATGTGTCCTACTTTCCAAGTTCAACACCTTCGCCTTTTCTCTCACAAAACTGTATTTTTCTCTGTTTCTTGCACATACAGTTAAATGGCGTGTATTTATTACATGTTTAATGCAACATCTATGCGCTTCAGTGACCTCCTCTGGCAAACAACAGGTACTGTAACAAAACTGAAACATGCTGCTACATAACTCTTGTCCTCTCCTGTCCTATCAGAATTTGACCAGTCTGCAAATTAACAAAAATAAATGTCCCTTTTAAGGACAATAAAGCTGGGGGGCAGCCCAACACGCTGTAAACACAACACTGACATAGCGTTGCCTTTATAAAATTGATGCTCCTTTTTCATCTCTACCAACTCCTGAGGGAAATATCTGGCTCTTTAGCTGCTAAGCATTACACTATGTTCACCAGCTAGCTGCTAACGTTGTTTGGTGATGGTCAGGTAGCATTCAATGGGTTTATCAGAGATTTTTCACTGAAAACAGCTGCTACAGCTGGAAACAGGTTTGAGAGCCAAAACAGTAAAGTTGCAGGGTTGCAACCAAAACACTGAGCTGAAAGAGGCAAAAACTCCCCACAGAGCTGAGGGGAACAGCAGAATGTGGTGATCATTTTCTCTAGTTTCACCACTACCATCACATTACACAGTTTCTTGACCCATTGTTGACATAAAAATATTGATTAATGCAGCTTTAAGTCTGAATGGGCCTCTCCCCTCTGTCTTACGTTTCCACTGTTCCAGCTGCAGATCTGTGTTGTCCATGGTCTGATCATAAGGCAGCGCCTCAGTCTCCTCTTCGGCATCTCTGAACTCACTGAAGAAAGGCAGGTCGAGCGCCTCCGAGGCACTCACCCTCCGCTCAGGGTCCAGAAGCAGCATCTTCTCCAAGACACACACTGCTGTGTTGCAGACATGTATGTCAAGGTCAGCGTGACAGAGTTACGTTCACCAACACCTGGATAAACTGGACTACAGAGATCTTTACGTACCATTTGAGCTAGCTTTTGAGAAAATGTAGTGCAAATCTTTTTTTGGCACTTTTGGTAGACTTCTGATGTAGTTTTTGGCCTGTCAAGAGAGGAAGTGGAGACGGGGATGATAAAGGTTGGTGTGCTAAGATTTTTATAAGTCAGAGAGGACAATACTCACCGTCTTTATATTGATCATTTCATAGCTAAAAGTCTCAGATTTCATACCTGAAACTGAAACTGAAACTGAAACTCCTCACCGACAGACAAATGATGAAACTCTGTCGGGGTTACTTTCTCACACAATGTAACACACAACACAATGGTTCAGTGGTAGTGAAATACTGCCATACAATGCCCAAATACACTGAAATTAATGAATTCACTATAGACGTAATTGTACAATACAATTTTGGAGTGGAGAAACAAATATGAGGGTTTCCTGTAGTTATAATGTATCAACACTGGCACAGCAGAGTGAGTTGCCTTAAAGTGTTATTCCACTCAAAATACACCGATCAGCCATGACTATGACCACTGACATGTGAAGTGAAAAGCACTGATTATTTTGTCATTTCGGCGGGATATATGAGGCCAGCAAGTGAACATTTTGTCCTCCAAGTTGATGTTGAAGCAGGACAAATGGTCAAGCGTAAGGATGTGAGTGACTTTGACAAGGACCCAAACTGGGCATCGCAGTTTGTTGCATGTGAGGCTGCGTAGCTGCAGACCCATGCTGGTGCCCATGCTGGTGCCCATGCTGGTGCCCATGCTGTCATCATGTTATGGCTGATCAGTGTAAATCAACAATCAAACACTCACCCTTTGCATGTTAGACAGGCGGCTGTAAAAACACTGGAAATTGTCGTTTGCTCCATTGTTGACGTTGATAACAGAAGCTGAGCTCAGCGTGAATTCAGTCCGTCACAAAGATTCCAACAGAGGAAAAAAGGTGTATATACTACAGAAACTCCTCCTGCAGCATACCTCACGTCTCTGCTCCACATCCATATGCTCACTATATGGCTACTGAATCTGTGTTGTGCTGCCATGTTTGTGTGCCACCAGTCGTTATTTCTACGGAATTAGTGTTTTTAGTCATGTTCTGGTGAAAATATTAGTCTTTCAAAGATACCGCGTAAACAGGAATGGAGAAATATGGTCCAGGAGTGGGTTGAGGAAGTTTCTATGGTCATTCTGATACATCTTTTGTATGGTGAGAACGCTGGGTAACTCACTCTTTGAATGCATTGTGACAGATATTAATGCAAATTGACCACAGCCTTTGTACATGTTTTGCAACCAGCTTTACAGCCAGTGAGTGTTTCATGCAGGTTTTGCATTGAGTGGGTCATCAGTTTGGGAGTCTAGCCCCAGGCGTGCGACTTACATCTTGGCTCTGTAGCTTCACCACAAAGTCAGCAGTTGGGGTTCCTGTAATCTTCATGATTTCTCTGAGCTGGTCCAGGTCTGGCAGTAGCTGTGGTCAAGTATCATCTGTTGCATGGACCTTTTCAGATATGAGTTTTCTATTCCACTTATTATGCTAGTTTGTTCAACATGTGCAGACAGTTGAAACAGCAAAATTGCTTTTACTAAGGAAGGATTTCATTGGTTAGTTTAGAAGGACGGCCGGCCAGGATTTGAAACATTTTCAACCAACTGCAACAGGGTCAACACATTTTTCGTGATGCTGACACACTATAAGACAGACGGCTTACAGGTTTGACACATGGCAAATCCAAGCCGGTGTTGATGACAGTTAAGGATACGATCATTTCCTTTGAACAGCGGCTTTCTCAGCAGCATCTCTGCCATAATACAACCCGCTGACCAGATATCCACTGTAACGGAGAGCAAACATCAGCTTTCTCATTGAATCTGGGTTATGGAACAGGCCTCTTTGCCTTTTTCACTGCACTCCCAATGATGCAAAATGCGAAGAAGGAGAGTTTTACCAGTTTGCGTGTAGTGCATCCAGTTGAGGATGACCTCGGGCGCTCGGTACCAGCGCGTCACGACATAGCCGGTCATTTCTGCATCAGCCTGCCTCGCCAGGCCAAAGTCAAGAATCTGAAGCAGAAAGCAGGCAGAACTGTAACGTCAAAATGTGTATACGTATAGGATGTTCCCATTCAAACAACTTTATGTGAAGTTGCAGTACCTTTAGCTCACAGTCCGGGTTAATGGCTAAATTTCCAGGTTTAAGGTCCTGTGGGATACAGAAATGTTAGACAAAGGAGATCAAGAGAATAGTTTTACAGAAAGTGATAGCAGAAGACATTTGTTTGTCATTTTTTATCATGTTTTATCATGTTTTGAGGAAAACATTTATTAAAAAGGATTTTAATACCCAGGGCGTAAAGTATGTAAGTAAATTAATATATAAATATCCTTTTTAAAATTAAATTCTTCAATTTTAAATCATATCATTCGAGATATTTGCTCCATGAGAAACACTTAAGAGTATATGGGAAAGATAAATCCCTGAACTTTGACTGGAAGGCTGCTGCCTCTTCCAATAACAATGAGCTAAATCCAGCCGTTCCATCTGAACATGACAAAGATTTTCAAAGACATGTGCGACATTTCAACAACAAAATTTAATAGACAGCGTATCATTGTGTCTGGAAAATACACACACACAAAGCAAAGCCTCCCTGTGTGGGAATCGGGATGAATGGGAATGAGTGTGAAGAACAGCAAGAGCCCCACCCCCAAAGCTCATAGTGTGATAGATCAAAGTTCACGCACCCTGTGGATGATCCCTGCGGAGTGGATGTACTGAGGAGAGAGGGGATACAGACGACATCAGCAACTTCAGCTCAACTCTCTGATACAGGTGGATCACCCTCAATTTTCCCCGTACTTGTTAAAGGGAAACTCCGGTATTTTTATACCTGGGCCCTACTTTTACAAATATTGGGGTCTAAATGACTAAAACTTAACAAAAGGTTTTGCAATTTGTCCAGTAGATCACCTCCGCCAGCATTTGAGAACAGGTTGCAACGTCATCCTTTTGGGCACCTGTGAAAGGTACGTCCCCTAAAAGTGCTTGTTTTTGCCACTGACAGGCTCAAGTGTCTGACAACATTATGGAAAGGATCCATACAGAGACAGACCGTTTGATAAAGACAAAAACGATTTTTGTTTAACCAGAAACAGAAGTCTCACTTAAGGAAAGGTCTCTTTCTGAAATCTTCAATCAATCTGAAGGTTGAGTTGTTCCAGGACAACAAAAAGGATCTTACTCTTTAACAACAGGCACGATTGCCTGCAAGGATGACATTGCGGCCATTGCAGCCCATTCATAGATGCCGGCAGAGGTGATCTACTGGACCAATTCCAAATCTTTTGGTAACTATTAGTTATTTAGACCCCAAAATCTATAAAAAATAGGGCCCGGGTTTAAAAATACAGATGATTCCCTTTTACAGTGGTGGCCGCAGCATAGCACAAACTGTAATGATATAGCTTTTTGTGTAAACTAAAACATCGTTTCCACTCATTTCCACCGCTCTAACAGATACTGTATGACTGCAGGTAAGTGTCATGAGTAACATGCATATATATGCGTTGGTTGTGGTGTTCACCTTGAGTCCTTTCAGCATCTGATAGACGAGGAACTGCACTCTGTCTTCCGACAACCTCTCCAGCTTCATCAGCTTGCTGAGGTCCGTGCCCATGAACGGCATCACCAGGTAACTGTGGAACGAGAGAAGAGGCGTCGTATCACTGCGGCAGAATAGCAACCGATTTTATGGTCAGCATTCAGGAATGCGCGGGAACTTACAAGTCACGCAGGCGGTCCAATGAGATTTCAGCAGTGAAAACATCCAGCAGCCCGATGACCTGATCAGAGCCAAGCAGGAGAAATAAAATCTTATTAAAATAACATGAGAGTTATGTTGCAATCTAATGTTGGAATTTCCATTTTCCCTTTCAGCCTGTCTAATCTGCTTCTACTTCTCCCCTAAAACTTTAATTTCAGAAAAGAAAAATCAGTCTGAAGATGCATTTGTGCAGCTCTAAATTAGCGTTCATTACATTTTCGTGCTTCATGTGTTTGAGGAGTCGCAGCTCCCTGTAAGCCCTTTTGGCAAAAAGTTTGGACTGGAAGGGCCGATGAAGCTTCTTGATGGCCACCTGCGTCCCCGCCCGGCGGTCCCATGCTGAACTGAGGGAGACACATGCATAAGTATATCATGTTAGTACTGTTCAACAGCTACACAGTGGAAAAACTCAACTGTTGTATCCAAAACTGGAATTTATGGAGCAAAGCTTGAATCACTGTAGACGTTTTTCACGGCAGACACTTTTCACATGCTGCTAAGGAAATCCACAGGTGTACCTAATAGCATCTAAATGGAACAGAGCCTTTCAGGTCACAATGTCTGCTGTGACGGGAGAAAGTCTATTTGTGACGGAGGACAAAGTCGCAGTGCATTCTATGCACGTAACTCGGGGGTGGCTCCTTCCAACAATGAGGTTGGGGACTGGGTTTCTTTGTTGTCCCTCATCCACACAACACAATGCACAGAGAGGCCCTGCAGAGCCAGCTGTGGGGACACCACTGACACAAAATGGAATATGATGGTATGCTTAGCCCACTCAAGGGGCAGTAAAGGTGCTGACGTGACAATCTACCTGAGTGAAGTGAGATCAAACTATCTAGAAACAGTATCAGTTTCCTCTTCTTCTTCATCTGTGTAATGCCTCACTTCGCTGTACTGGATGCAGGCATTTTGTTGGTTCCACAAAGATTAAGAGAGCAAATCAAACGTGTTCCTCGGACACTGCAGGCTGGAAGAGGTGGTTTTGGATGAGGCTGCGTTTGGTAAAAAACACTGACATTAACTCTGGCTCCCAATCAGCTGACATCACAACACACTCGCTGTCTTCTCTGGGCTGTGAAGTTGGATGTTTTCCTCCTGAACTTACCACACGGTCCCATACGCTCCCGTCCCGACCTGCTTCAGGTCCCGGTACCTCTCCGGAACCTCCCACACGGTTCTGTTGACCTCCTGCCGGTAGAATCCCGTCCTGGGCCGCACAGCCATACCCTACCGACTAGTTCAGGATGTGGCTCCGCTCGGGTCCGGTCCGATCTGTGCGCTCATGTGAACCAGCTGAGTCTGTATCCTAAAGCAGTCCGACCCGCAGAGGAGAGTCTGGCGGGGCGCAGATTCCTCCAGATGAGCCAGCGGACCACTTGAGCTCTTCGCAGGGTCGCCAGTTACACCCCCAACACACACACACCCCCAACACACACACACACACACACACACACACACACACTTGCAGACACACACATGGTTAATAGCTCCTGGTCGCCCGGGGCAGTCTATGGGTGGGTCTACAATGCGGGGTGGGAAAGCCACAAAACATCTGCCCATCCAAAGGTTCTGTCCCTATAATAACACTTCTGCAGCAGAAAGACTATAATGTTTCTGTAATATTCCTGCAGCCTGGACAAACCTGCCTCTTTACATTAACACTCATCATAGAGGGTCATAAAGAAACTGCAACTTTTATTGTTGTCATGTACTGTGTCCTTGTTGGTTTAGGTCACGTTTGCAGTTTATGCTCTGTGTTTCCTCGCCTCTAGCTTCCCCTTCCCTTGAGTGATCTCAGTGTCTCCTTTTTGTGTCTCTGTGCTTATTTGGTCGTTGTCTCCTGTGATCGTTGGTTCTCCCACTTGAGTTTGATTCTCTTCACCTTGCCTTTGTGTTTTCACCTCTGGACTCACCGGCATTACCCAGCCTTGCCTGTCAGTAAGTGTCTTTTGTTTCTTATAATATCCCTTACACCTGTCTACGCTGCCTGCGCTTGGGTCCTTCTCCACTTCCTACACCATGGAGCATGACAATTATCAGTTAGAGTAAATTAGAAGTACACTAAACTCAAACCTTTCCAGAGTGTCCAAGTAGCTTAATCTATTTATACTGAGATTAATTGTTTTTTTGTATGCTGTCCTTTGGTCTCATTACAATATTACTACACTATACTATAATATTCTAGACTATACTATAGGCCTCCTATTCTGTATAGTATGCTATTCTATTACAATCTATGCTATACTGTACCATGCTATCATATACAATTCTAATCTTTGCTGTGCTATATACTATGCTAGAGGATACTAGAGGGGTGTGTGTGTGTGTATATATATACATACTATACCGTTATATACTATACTAGAGTATACAGTTCTATTCCAATCTAGACTTCATTTTTACTAGACTACATTAATACTATTCTTTTAATATTACAATAACCTTTTCTACTATCTAGATCTAAGTAGACTAGACTGCACAATACTGTGGATAACTGAACAAATGTGCCCATTATGCAATTGTCGAACATCCCTTCCCAAAACCATGGGCATTAATTTACAGCCTCCACTCTTCTAGGAGGCCCTTGAATGATCAAGATTTTGGAAAGTGACCGCAGGGATTGGCTTCTGATCATCCACGGTATTAATGAGTTTGGCCACTGTTGTTGGGCGTTAAGGCCTGGCTCACAGTAAATCCATCCAGTTCATCCCAGAGGTGTTGGATGGGGCTTAAGGTCAGGGCTCTGTGAATGCCGGTTATGTTCCTCTTCACCAAAGTGGGATAACTATTCTCTCTTCAAGCGACAGGAACAGGCCTTTCCCAAACGGCTGCCACAAAGGCGGAAACGCACAACACCCTTAACTGGAACAAGGGAGTCTTCTGGTAAAAAAAGAGAACGTCTATATCAAAATGGCTAAATGTTGCAGAAAACAGGTTATATGAGATAAGAAACATACTGACAAACAGAAAGTATGCCGTTTATTCTGTTGAAGCCACGACTTGCCAAATCATGTTACCCGTTGATGATGAGCGAGGAAAATCATCTGAATCATTTGAAAACTGAACGTTGACATTCAGATTAGTGATTTGAAACTCATGGCTACTGTTGAATCACATGCCACCAGGTACTCAAAAGACACTTCTAACTTGTAAACTTACATACAGTATATGTATACATTCGATTTGCAGTTTGTTATTCAAATCCACCACATATACGACATCCACATAAGCACATAACACTAACATTCAAAGCTCCAACACGCTTTGACTGAGACAGACCATTTTGATTCATTTGGACTGTAAATTCAACATTTTGCATGTTAATGGACAACTTGCACAAAAGGCTACATGTATTACTCCAGTGTGAACCATTAGGCTACCCCTAAAAACGTTTTTTCCCTTAATGGTAAATTGATGCTTTGTTGTACTGTTTCTCTGAGGCAGAAATAATCTCACTGGTTGAGTTTAACTTGAGTGGGTTAAGCCAAAGAACCACAATCCCACCAATATATGTACATTCAACTGAATTAAACCTTTGAAAGCTAGCTAACCCAAAGAGCTGCTGAGGTGGTTTGTGGAATTGGATCAACATCCTTTATAAAGGCATCTTGTGTTATAATTCTAATTATATGGCGTTATATCACATTCAAATAAATTCAGCTATCTGATCACCCCAGATTCATTAGTCCTTTTTTCATTTAGTATCCAAGTACTATCAGTGTCATCGTCTTTCACTGATCTTCAGTATCGAGCTCTGCACACTGTGGGGTTTGACACAACCAGATTATTTCTACCTCAGCAAGATGTTTTGAAGAACTAAAACTCCGGTCTGCTGCAAGATGACTGACACACCGTCAGAAAGGAAGTCAGCAATCTTATGTAATCTCCTTGTGCACTGAGCTCATGTTGCTAATATGAATGTTACCTGTGAGGGCATTCTTTATGCGTAAAATAATGTTGCAATAAGCTATGAACTGCAGCAGTGAAATACCCACAACTGAGGTAAAGAGCATCCTCAATGCCTTTATGCTATGGTCACTAATGAATGTGTTCAATCTGGATTGTTTAACAACCAAGCATCATGAAAAGTGGAAGAAACATGAACTCATCTGCCCGGAGTGTTTGACCAGTCATTGTTTGGATGGTAGCAGTTGGGTAAAATATTATCCAGCACGGTTACACGCCTTCTGGGAGCTGTTTAACAGCTTACAAAATGCCCGTAATTTTAATTGTTGACACAAACCAGGGCTGTAAAAGACACAGCGTGGAAGGAATGGAGACCCGATGGAGTGTTGCCAAAGCCAACAGGTGATCAGAAATCAGTGGAAACTGTACATGAGAAGCGAGGTCACACTGTAAACACAGTCACTCTGTTCCAGCTTTGGCATATATTAATTAGTGTGCTAATTAATAGCACAGTTGGTGTTTACTATTCTGTAAGCAGGAGAGAACTTTCATTGAGGAAGAACAGTAGTTTTTGTTTGCCTTTGTGTTTTTTTTTTTTTTTTACTGTGCAGACAAAGAAAACGGGCTGAAGGTTGGTCACATTTCCTAGTGATGCCTCTCTCAACCTCGTGCTGTTTTTTACAACAGCGTGGCAGATGCAATAAGCAGTCTTAATGGTTATAATACAGCACCAGTAATATTTTGTAATAATAAAATGCACATAAATCATGCAGTAGTATGCAGGCTAAATGCTAAGCCGTTCTGTGACATGACGTGGCATTGCAAGCCTTTAAACATGAATTCCATATATGAAAGCAGTGACTGCTTATGGCATTTGTCATGATGAGGGACCAGACGGCACTTGTCTTGCCGTTGCTTTGGAAATCCTAGTGTGCGTCTTTTCGTTACATTTCTATCCGTCTGTAAACACAGCTCAGTTGCGTAAAGTTACTCCCTCACAGCCTGTGTGGATTCTTGAGGTAGCCACATTGAAGGGTTCCTCATTTTACTCTCCATGAGCTAAAACATTAGAGAAACCACTTTCTGGACTCTAAAATGCTCCCTGTAATTGCAATGTGTGCATCTGATCCCACGGAGGCAGTCCTGCCCGGCTGCTCAAATAAACTCATGACAGGCAATTATACACAGTCACACTGAGCAGAGGGAATGTAGAGTTGTCTTCATTTAGCTGGCCACAGTCCATATCTCACTCATTAATTACATGGTCCTTCTTCAGGTAAAGGGGTTGAGGCAGAGCAGGAAGAGGCCTACTGCTCCGCCTTAAGGCTATCAGTCTTGCCCCCGGATGCTTTGAAGCTGTTCACCTCTTCGAATACCAACTCTATGCACATACGTGAGAGGGAAATAAGGGAAAAGAAAACATGTTAACAGTGCTGCAGGGTCATTTAATAAAGAAACCAAGAGTCCTCTGGTACAAATATTTTATTCTGTGCTATTATAATTGTGCTTGTTCAGCTTGGTATACTGGGCCATGAAATAAACTCAAAATTAGGATGCAAACCATGCAAAAAGAGAAGAAAATCCACTATGACTCTCATACCATAAAACCCCCAGCTGAAATGAAACGTAATCATATTCATGATGTTAGAAATGGCATCTCTGAATATCTCAAAACCCCATGGTACTTTGGTGGTGTAGTCATTATTCTCGCAACGAGCATGAGCAAACTCATCGTTGCGTAATCCTCAATGCTAAAAGCTCTGCAGCATCAATTTGTGCAACTTCCTCCTCTGCAAATAAAATCTGCCCCTCCTAAAATTGAAGGAAGAGAGATCCTTTAGCTGAAATTGAGAAGTTGGCCCTATCTGGACATTTTAAAATGCCATGGATACGCTGCAATCACGTCATGTCTTAGTAGTCTTCCAACCAGGACAATAGTGGAAATGTGTTAGCTGTTTGAAATCATATACTGTGCTACTCTGAAATTAAAGCTTTACCTTTCCATTCTTCTAGAGTCCTGTCTTTACTCTCCAGCGTTTGATCGTAAGGCGGGGCCTCTGGCTCGTCGTCTGGATCATGGTACTGTGAGAAGTATGGGTGGGACAAAGCCTCGCTGGCCGAGATCCTCCCATCGCAGTCCAGAACCAGCATACGCTTCAATAGATCGACAGCTAACAGGCAGAAACAGAGAGGTGAGAGAGAGCTGTGTTCCTAATTTGCAATATGGCGAGAGCAATTTGAGCTTCAGCAGCCTCTCGAAGCCTTTCAATTTAATAAGTTGATAATCCAATCTGTGGTGCATCACCCACCTAGTGGATTTGCTCCTCTAAAGATCTTTTCCAGGTCCTGCTGAGGCATGAAGGGCAGAGACTGGATGTACTTCTGTGCCTGCAAATAGACACCAGCGTTCAACTCCTGCCATGTGACAATTTGGATCATTTGGTGTCAGTCACTCCAACACATATTGACTGTTCAATCAACGGCCATGTCAATGGAATGAGTAATCAATTAAAAACAGGTGGAAGCCACATTATAGTGTGTGCATAACGGAGACTTGTTTGTTCTTCCCAATCATCCCTCTATTCATTCTTCCCTCTCTCACATGTTCAGAGCAGATCTTCTTCAACAGCTCGGGTGTCGGAGTTCCAACCACCTCCATGATTCTCTTCAGCTGGTCAATATCTGAGCGCAGGAGGAGTTAAGGGCTGTTAAGGTCTGTGAGACGTTATCCACCTCATCATGTTATTTTGTCACATGGGAAATGAGCTAAGACAGAAACTCTACTTGCTGAGCACTGCTGAAAGCCAACAGTTCTTTTTCTAGACAGTGAGTCCCACAACACACAAAGATCAGGCTATGAAGTTCATTTGAGCTCTGCACCTAGACACCGAATACAACAACCTAGATAATTTAACCACTTGTGATCGCTGCTATTCATTCAGAAAGGCCTGGTTTTGTAATCCACATGAGGTCTGCATCCACAGGTTGATGCTAAGAGGGGGAGAAAATTCTAGTAATTGCAGTGGACCCTTGACATACTGACAAAGGATACAGTCAGTTCCGGGAAAAAGTACTTTTCCCTTCAGCAGCTCTCCCATAATGCATCCCACTGACCAAATATCAACTGGAAGAGAAACAGCAGAGGTTTAATCATTCAATTAATAATTCATGAGTTTGCTTCTGAAACATAGATATTGAAAAAGGGCATTAAATGTCTCATTTGATGCCATCTTACCATTCTGATTGTAGTGCATCCAGTTCAGCATGATCTCCGGCGCTCGATACCAGCGGGTCGCCACGTACCCTGTCATCTCGTCATCTGTCTGTCTGGCCAACCCAAAGTCGAGGATCTGTAGGACAAGAAGACAGTTTTGTAATGGATGGCGATCGTAGGATGGAGTGAAGGAACTGTAAGTTTAAACAAAAGGTCAGTCTTACCCTTAGCTCGCAGTCCTCATTTACAGCCACATTACTTGGCTTGAGGTCCTAGGAAAGATAGTAAAGCAGACAAAGGAGGCGAGAAACATGATTAGAATGAAGATGTATCTGCAGAGAGGGGGGTGGATATGAATATTAAACGGCACACACCACTCAGCTTTAGTTTTTTTATCCATTTTTGGCATTTTTCACTGCATGTATACAGAGCATACTACATATTAATCTTCTCAAGCTCACCAATCAAAAATATAGCTATTAATTTGTGGTTTCAAATCTGGTTGACTTTTCCGGGGTGGCTGTGGCTCAGGGGGTAGTGCGGTCGTCCTTAAACCCCAGGCTTGGTGGTTTGATCCCAACTCCTCCTGGCAAAACACTGAACCCCAAGTTGCCCCTGGTGGAGGTCAGCATGGCAACTGTGTCCCCATCGGTGGGTGAATTAGACTACTGTTACAGTGCTTTGGTTAAATCTGAATACAATTATGAAATTGTATAGATGATGTTTCCAATCTTAAGCCTTAAAATCTTTTTGGGGCAAATACAGGGGGAAATCTGTCTGTTAAAAGAGGTATATTTTCATTTTAAACCAGGCCCGTGCTGTTGTGGTTTCTCAAACTTGATGGTGAAAATGTCAAGAAGGGCAAAGAGAAGGCACTCACTCTGTGGATCAATCCCGCTGAATGGATGTACTGTTCGACAGGCGGTGGGGTGCGGCAGGAGGATGGGGGAGGAGAGAGAGGACATAAAGGGGGACAGGGGTCAAGAGTGCAGTTCACCATATTAGCCCTTGCCTAAAGGGAGACTGCTTTTGTCTGTCCCATGGTAACCGGGAAGGCCAAACAGCTGGCCCGGCTGGCTGCTGGACCGATTCAGTGTACGCATGCAGGCTTTGGACAGAATTCACAAAGAATAACAGAATGTCAAACCCAGTATAAATACAGGGATTGTTAGGTTTTATGCAACATAGACTGTGGTTTCCTAATTCTGACAGAAAGATTGCTGACAAGGTGCATTCACATTAAGTATAGTATACTACAGTGATTCCCAACCAGGGGGACTTGTACTCCAGCAGTTGCCAGGGCATATGTGGGAAAATTGTGGCACAACAAATTTTTGGAAAAGATAGAAATGAAATCCAAACATATATTCCACATGTTGAGTCAGCTGTAATGCCTAAACATTACATGTTGTGATTGAAAGTGTGCGGGAAACAAACGTTGGCAAGCAGAGAAGTCTAAACAAAATCAAGTCAACACATTTGGAACATGACAGGAATCAGTAAAGGGGTACTTGAGTTCACCTGACAGGGCTGTGTGGGTATGTTGGACAAAAAGGGTTGGGAACCAATGGTATACTATCTGCATGCTAAGACATATAGTGAAGTGTGTATGCTGCGTTCAGTATGGCGTACAGCAGGTGCATCATGATGCAGTAAATTACCTTGAGGCCGCGGAGAAGCTGGTAAATTAAGAACTGCACGTGCTCGTCTGACAACCTCTGAAATTTAACGATGTTATTGAGGTCTGCACCCATCAGGTTAGTCACCAGGTAGCTGGAAAAGGCGAGAGGGTGTGTGAGTGAATGGGGGGGTTGGGGTAGTTGCAGTTAGACGGGAACATAGTGATGCTGCCATGGCAACTGTCAGACATTTCTACAAGCCTATAATCCCCTAGGACAGCCCCCACCAACACCACTCTGCCCTCTAATAACAGAATCACTGCAGTTTCTGGGGAAAAGTGGGCGGTTGCATAGCTTGTAGTAAACATGAAGGGGTGAGAGATTTACAGTTCATTGAAGTCCTCTAATGTTGCAGCAGGTGTGAAGACGTCCAGCAGCCCTATTACCTGCAGCGACAGAGAGAGAGGCAAGCAGAGCTGATCAATAACAGAGTGAAAGCATGCCGAGAGCTGCGTCTGTCTGTCTCTGGGTATTTTCACAAGGAGCACTAACATTCTCATGTTTCATGTGCTTGAGTAGCCGGAGTTCCCGGTACGAGCGGCGGCTGTGGATCAGAGACTGAAAAGGCCTGGACAGTTTCTTCACCGCAACCTTCTGCCGGAGGACAACATCATACGCTGAACTGGAGAGGGAGAAAACAGAGACAAAGAAATGTTAAAAACGTGTCTGGATGTACTTCAACTTGTCTAAATTGTTGTTTACTGTATCCAGAATCACTAAGAATATTGGCATGTTTTCCCAAAGTTGAGTATTTTTTTTTATTAAAACCATTCTGCTTTCATTCCACAATCTGCAAAAAAAAATCAGAATAATAAAATATAATACTGAACTGATACTGATCCCAATATTGAAAGGGGAATGCTCTTATTTGCTTTCTTGCCGAGAGTTAGATAACGTTGACAGCGTTCTCATGTCCGTATGGTAAATGTAAAGCTACAGCCAGGAGATGGTTAGCTTATCTTATTATAAAGGGAGAAACGGTTAGACTGGCTCTGTCCAAACATGTACAAAAACCGATGCCTAAAAACAATTATTTGTGGTTTGATTCTTCTGGGATTAAGAGCTAGGCTAGCTGCTAGCTGTTTCCCCATGTTTCCTGTCATCATGCTAAGCTAAACTAAGCAAAGTGCAGCACATTGTTGTTTTCGCACAAACAAGATATAATGTGTTAATTAGTGAGCTTTGTTACTTTGTTACCAAGCTAGTAGTTTCGCCCTGTTCCCAGTCTTTATACCTTATTATTCCCAAACTATTCTTCAATCAAACCTGATATCAACTGATGATACTGAGAGTATGTCTATATTAGCAATAAATGATTGAGAGTGGAGGAAGAGACGAGACAGAACGACAGACACTAATACAGAGAGAGAAGGAGAGGGTGAAAGAGGATGTCAGAGATTGTAAAAGTGCCGTGGTTTACTTCATCGGCCTCTTTTGAAATGTAAATGTCATTGCACATATCAAATGCTGAGCCCCGCTGTACCTTATGCCACTGCCTTTTGTTGCCTTTTCAGTCCTGCCTGCTTTTTGACACTCTCAGTAATAATAGTACAGTCGTCAGAGAACGGAACAGACAAACAGGAAGGAAATGGGTGAGAGTTGAGAAATGCTGCAGTCAGCGTACGGCAGAAACAGAGCAAGAAGCATGAAGTGGAACACAGGAAAAAGTGGACATTTTGAGCAGTGAAAGAGAGAACTTAAAAAGATTGCACATTTCCACGTAGAACTGACTCAACGCATGGTGTACAACTCCTTATACCGTTATATGCATATACCTTTAGTTTATCTGATCATGTAAAGGGAACCCCCTCTTGCTTAAGCTTGGAAGTTCTTCTGAATGTGTGATGTTCATTTCACGTATTTCTCAGTAATGAGGTGTAGTGTTGGTGAAACCACAACCTGTCATCTTTTACTTTACAGATTGATTGACAGCTTTATGTAACTAAATCTGGAGCCGAATTCTTGACCTGTAGTATTCAACTGTCAGTTTCAGATGAGGGCGATACAGTACTCTGATCTGTTTCAATATATTGTGGGTGCAATAACTGACTCTTCAGCAATGGATTTCTCTCTGAATGATGTTCAGTGACCGTGCCGCAGTAGACAATTCTAGAAATAAGTCATCAAGCTGCTGTAAAGGAGGCCTGCAACAATGAAAAGCATCTCGACATAAAGATGAATGCAAACCTTTGACAACAATCAGCAATGGCTACACTGAAACTATATGTAAACCAATATATTTATCCAATTCTCCAAAAGCCACAATTTTAGATGTAGATTCAATAAATAGTTTGACATTTTAGGAAGTATGCTTATTCGCTGCCTTCTCGAGAGTTAGATGAGATACCACTCTCATATCTGTCAGTTAAATATGAAACTACACCTGGGAGATGGTTAATGTAGCACAGAAACACAACCTTGGTATTATGCAATAACTTTGCTACGGTCCCTTTTCATATACACAATCTGTGCTTTCTAAAATGTATCTAAACTGTGCACGGAGAGTGCCTGTGCAACCTTCAGTTTCTGTCATTGCTTCTATTCCTAATAACCTGCAAACATTCTGTCCACAGCAGGTACAGGATATGATATATGGTCACCTTGAGACAGACAGAGTGGAGGTGCCCACCAAATGATGCATGTCTCCTGAATTTTCCACCATATGAAAGTCTGTAAATATTACTGTATCATTTCAGAGTGACCAGTAATGCTTACATGCATGATTGAACTACACTCTTGCACGGTTGAGTGCATCCATGAGGCTCTCTGTCGTGTAATCACCTGCTGCCGGTCCGGATGCCCCTGCCAGGCTTCAGCCAGGACAGCAGCCAGTCTCCTCCATCTCTGACAGGAACCAGGCCTCGCCGCCTCACACATACCTTCCTCTGTTGCCATCTTCCATACATGGGTCTGACTGCACTGCTGTCAGCACACACAGCCCAGCCGAGGCATTGATTTCTCTCCTCTTCTGTTTTTTTTTAATATCTGCACTCTTAATGCACCTCCGATTTCAAAACGGAGGAGGGGAAATACGCAGCTAATATCCATTGTAAGATGATTCAAGTACACTCTTCATGCACAAAGAAAAACTGTTTTTATGTGCATTTTCTGACCTTATCAGGTAATATGATTCATTCTGATTAAATCACGATGAAATATATATGATTTGCATATATTTGAAATGGAGGGAGGGTACTGACTTGTAAATCCAGAGAGGAAATTATAAATTGTTTGTGTAATTTGTTCTACAGATTATTGTCCAGGGTTTGTTTCTTGCATTCAACACTCCGATGTTATGCATTTTGTCGCAATAATTTGACATTTTGGGAAATATGCTTATTTGACTTCTTGTCAAGAGTTAGATGAAAAGATACCACTCATATGTCTGTATTCTGAATATTAAGCTACAACCAGCAGCTGGTTATTTTCTCATAAAGAGGAAATAGGGAGCAAAATCCACGTATTAGCACCTCTAAAGTCCACTAATTATATCTCGCTCATTGAAAAAATACAACAAAGCTGTGTAAAATTGAAAATGTGTGGTTTAAGGGAAGTTACATGGGGGACTATTTCTTGGCCAGATGCAGTGACTTCCTCAGATTTTGTTACTTGCATACAGAGCTGGGCTAGCTGTTTTCCCCTGTGTCCAGTCACTATGCTATGCTATGCTAACTTGCTGTCATTTCTGAATGGACAGCCATGAGAGGGGTATTAATGTTCTCATCTATCTCTCGGCAAGAAAGCAAATTAACGTATTTCCCAAAATGTCAAACTATTTCTTTAAAGCAAATTAACGTATTTCCCAAAATGTCAAACTATTTCTTTAAGCACTATACCCCCGAATATTCACACACCTACACGTACACTATGATTTTAGTCCGGATGCATCTGTATATATTTTAAATTGCACTGCAGTCACATGATAAGCACCATCTACCCAAACAAAATCAGCAACAAATCAGAAACCGGTTTATGCTATTTCCAATCAACAATCTGACAAGTGGAGACATGTCAATTTTGACAGGAGAAAATGAAGCTGCCATGTTTTATTCATAGTTATCCAAATGAGAGGCGTGATGCCATGGTTCTGGTTTACTGAACAGATGCAACATATGCTGACATGAGATGAAAGCAGCCTTGATCAGCTTAGTGCATATTCTCTCTTGATGTTCAGTCTCAACCAGTCCAAAATCCAATTTTTTGAGGCAACAAAACTTGTATTGAATGGGATTATGGATTGACGGCAGGAAGATGAGAAGACACTGGGTCTTGATTAGGCTGGGGATATGATGGTGTTCAGTCACTTAAACCTTTTGTCTCATAAAAATTCAAGAGGCAGTGCATGTTAAATAATTAAATCAGCTTTGTATTTATGATGCTTGACTCTCTTCAATCTCTCCATAGTCATTCCTTACAGGCTAATAATATTCTCCCTTACATCTCTTTCTAAACTCTTTTACTGTGTCTTTCGCTTCCCCCTCTCCCATGGGTGATGGGGGTATACGTTCTACAACTCTAGCTATAATGGATTATATGATCTTGCTGGCTCCTTGACCTGCACTCTCAAGAGGGTTTACTGAGAAAACAAACTGCTATTTGAGATAAACGATGAGAGTTGTTTTACTGTGCATCTCAAGAGGTTAGACTGCAGCACGACCCCCCCCATCACAACACACACACACACACACATGCATATGTCATGCGCTGAACCCCCATCCCCCAGCTGGTTGCTAATCAATTCTTGCCATGAGAAAGACACTGACAAAGGCTGAAGATCAACGTTAACAATGCAAGGCAATGCTGGGTGGTGTGTGAAGGAATGTCCTTTGTGTGTGTGTGTGTGCATGCGTGTGTGTGTGTGTGTGTGTGTGTGTGTGTGTGTGTGTGTGTGTGTGTGTGTGTGCGTGTGTGTGCGTGTGAGTATAATTTAAGAAAGTTTAAGAAAAGCCTACACCTTTCACCACTGACATCATTCACACTTGTGTCCTGCCCATATGAAGCTTTGAAAACTCAACAATAACAGCTCAGAATGTGCAGGGCATAAAACAGGAGGAGAAAAACACCTGCTAAACACCTACACACATGACAACATATTGTAACAATATACACTTTTATATAATTAAAAGTGTAAAGAAACATCCAGTTTAAAATCAATTCACATGAACACATTTGGTGTCAATGAAGCGGAACTGGGGCAGAAATCTTACCCTGACGTCATGCTCAAGAAAACAGTCCTTTTCATGAATATTATATTATTATGAAATCAGAGAAATTCTTGAAAGCGCTATTCAGAGCAATAGATGGACATGATCTCTGACTTTGGCATTGAGCTTTCCATGTTTACACAAACTGACTGAACCTTTTCAGATATCATGAGTAACAAATGTGAATGCCACATTACTTGGGGCAACATTTTTCAGTCAACAAAGACAAGCGTCATATACCATTGAATGGATGCTCTGCACATGCAGTTGTAGCTTGGGTGTCCAAATTGGGAATGAGAGCTTAACCTTGTGGGTTTCGCGCTCTAAAAATGCCCCATGTGCATATAATCTACAGCTGAAACGGTGACATAGCTGAAAGCTCTATGTGCTATTCTGAGCAGAGCTTTAAAGCTGCAATATTGGCTAGATGTTTGTGCACAAAATACTCCTGTGGGAGCCTGAATCATAAAGTGGAGCTCCAAAAGAGAAGCATATCCCATCTGCTGAAAATTCAGAAAGCCTCTTATCTAATCAACATCTGACTTGAGAGGAAGTCAGCTGTTGGGAAAGAACCTCCTTTTTGAGGATGCAAGCAATGGCAGTGAGGGGTGTGACTAAACAGGCCATCATGTGAGCTCCTTATCAGTATCTCGCTGGAATGTTACAGAGCATAAGTCTTTAATTCATGACCCCGGGAAACATGGTAGGAGATACAAAAGTGACAAAGTGAGAATAAGATGCAGTAAATTCAGCCTTGGAGCCCGAATTCTAAGTGTCAGGTAGGGATATTTCATCGCCTACACAGAGGAAGCCCAGACACAAAAAATGACTTAACAGCTAATTCTAGACTGCCTCCTGAAAGACACAGAGTGAGTGCTCCATCTGGAGAAAGTTGAACTCACAGACATTAAATCTTCTGCCTCGCTCATCCCTCCGGTTCAAAGCATCACAGGATTTGAACTTAGACTTGCAGGATTTGGCAAAGCTGGCCCACATTTATTTTTTCCTTAACTAAGCATCAGCCTACAGCTTAATTAATATTGACTGTTGGAGGTGGTTATCGCCGTGACACATTGCCATGGCAACGGGATCACACCAGCTGACGCAGATTGGTTACAAATGAAAGCAATTGCATGTTGCAAGAATGGCCATGTCTGCATCCGCACAGAGGGACATACAGAGAGGGGGCTGGGTGTGCAGACACCTACTGTAGGCTTCAAGGTGTCAGACTTGTGTTGTCCACTGAGAGCAGCGGGGCCCAGGTTTTCTCTTTCCAGATGTGGCATGCATCAAAGGGTCCCACTGCACCAGCCTCTGAGATGCTGCTCATAGTTACAGGAGGATAGAGACTGTGTAAGTGTGTGTGTGTGTGTGTGTGTGTGTGTGTCGACATGGGGTGGGTGGGGGGATTATTTGGGAAATTCCTCTGCTGACGCTGTCTCCTTCTTTAAAAACAAGTCCTACACACCCGCTGTGTCTTTCTGTATGGCTGACAACTGCAACACATGAAGAACTCCCATTCATCTGCATGCTGAAACATGGATATAATGCTATTATTTTATGGTAATCTGCTGAAATATTTATCCCAGGGCTGCAGAGGCATTAGGATGATAATAATACGTCGGCGCAATAAACCCCAAAGCCACCAGCCTCTTCATCCTGACACAGCCGACACGTAGGCATCGCTATGCTGATGCAGTATACGGTAAATGTTGTGGCTGTGCAGCCTCGCCCCTCCACCCGCCCTGCACACACACACACACACACACACACACACACACACACTCACCACACCGAGCCGTAGGCTCCGGAGCCCACCGGCGTCAGGTTCTGGTACCGCTCCGGAACCTCCCACACAGTCTTGTTCAGCTCCTGCCGGTAGAATCCTGGTCTGGCGGACATTTCTCCGAGCCGGCTACAGATATGAAAAGGCGTGGGCAAAAAGAAGGAGAGCCGGGAGAATGGAAGTGAAAGGGGGATGACGGTAGATGGGACCGGAGGCGCGGGCCGCCGTCTGCTGCCTGAGCCGAGCCGCTGTCTCACCCCGCACCGGCCAGTGACAGCCTAGCTCTCTCTCCCTCTCTCTCTCTCTCTCTCTCTCCCTCCCTCTCTCTCTGTCTCCCCCCCCCCTTCCTGTGGCCACATTGTCAAAAGGTTGATCCAAATAGGCCATTATTAATATGAAAAGTATTATATTATAATTGCACTGCATATGTATGACCATGCGGGCACAACATAATCTACACATAACCTTAAACATTCTACGATTTCAGGCCACTAGGGGGCAGAGGAATTTGAAAACAAACTGTCTCAGGCTCACGGGGCTGACACTCAACTATACAAGTACATTTGCAAGTTATAAAAACAAGATAAGTTGATGTTACAGGCTGAATGTATAAGTTGATGAAATACTATTCAGGAAATATACAACTAAAAAAAACAAAAAAAACCCCACAAAAATCAATGAATCAACAGAAAGAGATTCTGTGTTAGGAACTGATGAACAAATGCTAAATTTACAAGTATGGTAATAATATACATCCATTGCTGTCATCTGGTGGTTAACCACGGCTAGTGCGGGATGTGTCAGTGTGACAGGTAGTATATGTGTATTAGTGCTAATTCAATGTTGTGTAATGGTAAATAGATCATTTAAATAATTTTAAAGTTTAAAACATCATTCATCTTTCTCCTGTTACTATTCCCCTTGTCTAAGGGCACAACAAGAACTCTATAAATTCTTATATTTTGGCTTCAGATGCTGCTCTAGCTATCTGAGCAAGCATTTTGGTGAATACTAAATACTGTTCAAGGGATATAATTATATGCTAAAGAAGTGTTTTTATGACTACACTAAATATAACACATGTCCTAGCTCTTTATTTAGACTTTATTTCCTTGCTTGGATTAGACGTTATGGGCTCACAGTGATATGTTAGCTATATAATGCGGTGAAGATCTATGCAATCAAAGGCGCTGCAATAAAGCAATATGATGCACTACATGGCATTTTTTTTTTTATTAATGAACTGTGTCATGATATCTATCAAGATGTCAACTCAATCCAGGGTTTATACAGTCAGGATGGCCAAGTGTGCACTGATATTGGGAAAGAAAGGTGAGCATTTTATTATTAAAGCGAATCATAAAAGATACTTGAAGATTGACTGAAGCCACAACACTGGTGCAAGACATGTAGCAGTACCAGCTGGATATAGTCACTGCATGTGAGTTGTCGTGGCCGAGTGGTTAAGGCGATGGACTAGAAATCCATTGGGGTTTCCCCGCGCAGGTTCAAATCCTGCCGACAACGGCCTTTCATTTATACACACCAAATGACTGCACATCTGTTTGCAATGCCCATAGACAGCAGTATGTTATGTTTTGTCTTGATGGTCACTAGGTGAGGAGTCGAAATGCTCAATTAATGTTACAAAGTAATCTAACAGATATGTGCGCCTGCATGTATGTGATTGGCCAACACAGCCACACACAGGACATTGTTGGGCTGTCTTGGCTGACACGATGGTTCAGGTTGGTGACAGTGCAGGGCCAAGTAGTAATCAATGTTCCTGATACCAGCTCTGCGCGGTGGGGTCTGCAGGACCATGGTTAGGACTTGGTCGGTAAATTGTTAGGAATTGTTAGGACTTGCGTTCCATTGTTGGGATTTGTTAGGACTTATTAGGAAGAGTTAGGATTTGAGTTCTTCTTCTTCTAGTTTTACAGTAGTTGGCATTCGGGAACTGCACTGCACAAAGTCGCAAATCACTACAGCGAGTGGTGTCAGCGGCTCAACGCACCATCGGCAACAGACTCCCTGCCATTCAGGACATATACCAACAGCGATGCCTGCGGAAAGCTCGCAGCATCATCAAGGATCGTAGCCACCCAGCACGTCTGTTCTCCATGCTACCATCTGGTAGGAGGTACAAGAGCATGGCTGCACGCACCTCCAGACTCAAAAACAGTTTCTTCCCACAAACCATCAG
>JAVQJF010013257.1:0-22969 GCA_036023855.1 Gadopsis marmoratus | reverse complement strand
GCATACTCTCGCCACATGAGGCCGGGCATTGTCGTGCACCAGGAGGAACCCAGGACCCACTGCACCAGCGTAGAGTCTGACAATGGGTCCAAGGATTTCATCCCGATACCTAATGGCAGTCAGGGTGTCGTTGTCTAGCCTGTAGAGGTCTGTGCCTCCCTCCATGGATATGCCTCCCCAGACCATCACTGACCCACCACCAAATGAATCACAGAACGATGTTACAGGCAGCATAACATTCTCCACAGCTTCTCCAGACCCTTTCACATCTGTCACATGTGCTCAGGGTGAACCTGCTCTCATCTGTGAAAAGCACAGA
Organism: Gadopsis marmoratus; assembly: GCA_036023855.1. Lineage (NCBI taxonomy): Eukaryota > Metazoa > Chordata > Actinopteri > Centrarchiformes > Percichthyidae > Gadopsis > Gadopsis marmoratus. The sequence continues at coordinate 22,650 of JAVQJF010013257.1, read as the reverse complement.
CCTTCTACAGCCCTGTCCAGCTCTCCTAGAGTAACTGCATGTCTCCTGGAATCTATTCCATGCTCTTGAGACTGTGCTGGGAGACAAGGCAAACCTTCTGGCAATGGCACGTATTGATGTGCCATCCTGGAGGAGATGGACTGCCTGTGCAACCTCTGTAGGGTCCAGGTATCGCCTCATGTTACCAGTAGTGACACTGACCCTAGCCAAATGCAAAACAAGTGAAAACTGTCAGAAAAGATGAGGAGGGGAAAAAATGTCAGTGGCCTCCACCTGTAAAACCATTCCTGTTTTGGGGTTCGTCTCATTGTTGTTAATTTAATTAAAACCAAAGGAGCTGAAACTAATTATCAACCCCCTCTGCTACTTAACTGACCAGATCAATATCCCAGAAGTTTAATTGACTTGATGCTGTTCTCTGCTTTAAATGTGTTCCTTTAATTTTTTGGAGCAGTGTACATGTATTCTACTCTATGCTTGCATTGACTCACTGGAAACTGAGCCAAACAGCTTCACAAAAAAATATTTTCCAATATACTGTCTGACTGTAAATGAGGTTGAAAAAAGCTATATAAGTGAAGTTCATTTTACATGAGAACAAATGGCCAGAGCTGTCAGCAGAGGAGTAGCAGCATTAACAGACCACAGGTTAAGTTAGTGAAGTAAACGTTCATGTAACACGGAGGCCAACAGGTAGTGTGGGAGAGTACTTTTGTGGTGAATTCTTGTACTGTATTCAAAAGGTGTTCATTTCAGAAACCAAAAAGCTCAGGTCAAAAGCCGCCTTTTAACAATGCCCAGAAAGCTTAGCCCATGCGGCTGCACATCTTAAATAGATGTCTTCATGTAGAAAGCCTCTACAGAGGATAATAACATGTTCTTGCTTGATTACTGCAGCTTTTATTAAAGAAAAACAAGACATTTCAAGACATTTTCTCTGTGAGCTGGAAAAGCGCAGGGGATGTTTGCTTTGGTTTGTCAAGCACCCAAAACCATTTAAACACACAACATACTAGAAAGAGAGTGAGCAAATAATCTCCAAGTCTAACACTGCTTCTAATGCCAATACCAAATAAGGCAACAGAACAAGCATGTTTTTTATAGCCCTTGCTAAATCACTTCATACTCAGACTGCGTCCTACTTTGTTCAGTGTTATTTCAACCACCAAAAGACGTCATCATGATATAGCAGATTCAAGGACACAACTTTTTATTCACCTTTCTTATCTTGATGGTTTTTTGTTTTCATGCCATGGCAACCAATACATCCAAAACTTAAACTTGTTTTTGTTCTACTATTTTAGCAGACCAGAGAAAAACAATGGTTAAGTCATGTAGAGCCTGGCTTATTTATACAGTCCCAAATCACAAGTTTGTCTCAGGGGGGTTCTAGATAATTGTTCATTATCTGCAATAGTAACTGCCTTGTTAGTGTAGCTGATAGAGGCTGTTACTTTCCAACCCTGTTTGCAATAATTCTGCTGCTCCAGGAAGGACCCAATAATGCCCGCTGAGCACGTACAGCATGGAAGCAATTACTAAAACAAAATAAAATGTGGTACTTACCAGCTCATAGTTTGTCGCTGGAACACAAGATGAAGGCACCTAAAAACAAAAATTGAACTGGTCATGTTGTTGCTTATTTGCAGATATTACAAAAACATTACAAACAACAAATTACTTCTACGTGCATTCCTTTGAGGTTAGGATTTATGGCTTAATATCTTGAAAGTGCAGCTTTAACATGCTACCAATGTGGTATTATTAGCCACATGCAGATGCTAACCAGAATAGATGCGAAAGGGCTCACTAGTAGTAGTGAGTAGAGAATTATCACCCAACTTTGCAGTTCCATTTGCATCTTTCAGTTCACTGTTTTGTCTTTACAGCCCACAACTTTACTGTTTTGGTTCAGTCTTGCCATTCCCAGCAACCTCATTTCCAGCAGCAGCAGACAGCTGTTTTCAGTGAGAAACGCTGATAAACCTACTGTGCAGTACCCGCCCACCACCAAACAATAGAAAGACAACGTTTGTGACAGGCTGGTGAACATAGTCGATCATTAAGCGGGTAATGAGACAGGTGCTAATTACTATGAATGTGCTTGATGTAAGAAAAACAGGTGGCTGTTTGCCAAGATGTTAGCCATATCAACGTTAAAGGTCAGTGTTGTGTTTACAACAGCTTGTTGTGCTGCCACCAAGTGGCCAAAATCAATCAATGGATGCAGCTGTAGGGCTGTTTACTGTATGATATTCTTAGTATACCGTATGTAGCACTTCCATCAGAAAGGAATTTAGAATTGGCACTGGTCAAGCATTCTCGCTACATTAACGACCGCAGAACTCAGCAATTCTGCCAAGTTTAAAAGGACAAGGTAATGCGTGTTAGCGCAGCAAAAACCTAATTAAACAGCTTAATTGTTCATCTCTCCAACTAGAGCTCTGATATGATTCTGTAAGATATTCAACACAAGTGAAGAATCAGCAGAAGTTAGGCAGCTGTGGGATTGCTCCAAGAGAACTCGTGATTACCATCCGACAGTTTCCATAATGATTCCGTGAGCTCGGACCAAGAGAATAAGAACAGAGGCTCATAAACAGGAAGAATGTAATGATAATTGCCTCTAATAGAAGAATCAAATGAAGTGCTTCCAGAAAAAGATGACTGCTTGATGAGGATGAAGACAAACAGGATGTCACCACTGAGGTTTTCCTTCCTGTGCATGTCTGTATTCTGTCACTGTGGACTGTTTCACCATCATTTTTCTGATGCTGCACACAGAAAACAATCCCTACAAACTTAATTTTCAATAGTTAGAGTTGAACACCACCATCTGCTCTGTGGATAACAATGATGACAAATGATAGCACAGGACAGCTTTATGATTCCAGTAGGCTTTTTATTTGTTTGTATCCTTCATCCATCTTTTATTACTATTACAGCTGTGTCTGTTTTAGCTTCGAAAGATTAGGCCTCTGGGTTATCCCAACTGTTGACCTCGAAAACCACCTTTCATCTTTGCTACTGCTCTACCACTCTTCTTATCCAAGACTAATTGTGCCATTGCATGAACACAGCCCTTCTGCTCTGTTGGGGTCTGCTTTGGGTTACTGAGGTCTGCCCGAAAAAATAAAATAGGCCCTCTTGAACATGTCTTAACGTTTTGCTTTTCTAAAATGATGAGTGCTTTCATTCAACTTTGTTGCGGCTTTACAGAATGTTATTGGGAAATTTGACTGAGAGTTAAACACATACAGAACGTATCACAGCTTAGTTCAGATTGTAGACATTTTGGATACAAGAGACAAAGAAACCAGGATTTACTACATTGGAAACCGAAACCTCCAAATTGTGTGAAAATCAAATCAAATCAGTTTCAATGTTGATGGCTTACAGTACTTTACATTAACACATGCTATACAAAAACATTTAGCATTCTGACCAAGATATAGTGAGCAGGACACTGTTGTCAAGTTGTCAAGTTGTTTCAACATATTGGCGTTTCTGCACCGCAATGTCTTGGTACTTATCAGCCTATATACAGTACACGCTAATATGGATATTTATGCAATAAGCTAATTTGTCAGTCAAGCTCCAATTCCAACTCCAACAAAGTAATTTGAAACTAAACTATATAAGTGGATAAACAATCTACTGTACTTTTGGGGTGTGGTATGTTGGACTAGCCACCAGTAGTGGATGCTTCCAAACCCAACTAAACAGACCACTGGATGACTGCCATTGTGACATTAGGATGGCTGATTAGATTCATGAAGTTGAGGATGTGTAAGTCACCTTGGGTCATTACAGACTCTTCGTCTCTTTTAAAGCAGTTACCCCATCTGGAATACAGGAACGTTAACTCTAAACAGGAAATGACTTTTATCAGCCATTATCAGATTACATGTTTTAGCTGCTTTTAGCAGCAGAAGCAGCTGATATGAAAAGAGACCGTGCCTAAATTTAAGACATGCTCCGATATACTGGCTGCTAGTACGTTCATAACACCTTCCCAAGCAAGCTTGTGCAAATTTAAATACAAAATCACATTAGTGGAAAAAGTGAGGTGAAAGGAAGAATCTTTTTACATATTTCATGGGATAAAAATGTTCCTTGGGGACTGCTGTCTGTCTCAGTCGCCCACCACGTTGTCCTACGTATCAGCAGCCTACTTGAATGATGAAATCCCAGTGGAATGCGTCTCTGTTTATAAGAATTCTGTCTGGCATGGTAGAGTGTGTCTGGAGTTGACAGGATACTGTATCTCCGTCTGGCTTAAATCACCTCCATCACAAGTTATTCTAACCCTCCCATAACCCCCTCTATTCCCCCAAACCCCCTTCACCATCATTATCACTCCACGGACAACAACATGCCGTTCTTCCCTGAGAGACCCTGCTCCTTTGTGTGCCCCTCTTCAGGTGCCCCCATTCTGCCCTGACTCCTCAGGCCCAGTGTCTCCACCTGATTCTGCCCTGCAAGCTGTTTACAGCTAGTCCACCTGCAGAAAGAAATCATTGAGTACGTTTGCATGCACACTAGTTTATGGAAAATCCTGTTTGCTTCTTTGCACATGTAAACATTCTAGTTAAAGAAATCTCTAAATCACATGTGTCAAACTCAAGGATCGCAGGCCAAATGTGGCCTACGCCTACGTCTATAATCTACGTTTGCATTTTTTCACCAAGCACGGAGCTAGATATGCTATTTTTGAAGCAGTGCATGCTGAAGGTGTGTGAGCAGGTGTGCACCGACCAGATACAGACTTTTCAAAATGTCAGTTTGTCAAGAAACACCATCGCGGACCGAGTTAAGGAACTAGCAGGAAATCTAGCAACACAGCTGGCCGAAGAGACACGCAGCTGTCGAGCTTTTTCATTAGCTGTGGACGAAAGCACAGACAACGTGGATACAGCGCATCTATCCATTTTTATTAGAGGCGTGAAGCCGGAACTCTTTGTCACTGAGGAGCTCTTAGGTGTAGCCGCCATGCATGGGACCACAACGGGCCGGGACATTTTTGATGTAGTGGAGAAGTCCGTAAGTAAAAATAAATTGCCGTGGGAAAAGTTGGTGGGACTAACTACAGATGGTGCACCTGCGATGTGTGGAGGATAAACAGGCTTGGTTGGACTAATGAAGGACAAATTGCAGCCCCTGATAACGTATCATTGCATTATCCATCAAGAAGCTCTGTGTAGAAAGGTTCTGGAGCTGGGTGATATAATGACCACGGCCATGAAAGCAGTGAACACTGATTCAAGTAATGTGGGTTTCAAGCTGAAAATTAATTTTTACATCTATGCAAATGCATATGTAATATTTGTAACTTGAATACATAAATACAAAAACTGTTATTTAACAATATAATAAGGTGTAGTTTAATTTATTTTAAATTACATTGCATTTTGTTACATTTATACTGTTAATCTGGCCCTTCGAGGGCAACCATTATGCTGATGTGGCCCTAGGTGAAAATGAGTTTGACACCCCTGCTCTAAATGGTCTTATCCTAAATGGTCTTTTTATTGTCTGCTCTTTGCTCAGAGAAGTAATTAGTAATAGTAGTGGTAAAATTACCTATGTGTTATTTTATCTTGTCCACGTACACTGCTCAAAAAAATTTAAGGAACATATGAAAACATTAGATCTCAATGGGAAAAAAATATCATGTTGGATATCTATACTGATATGGACTGGATAATGTGTTAGCCACGAAAGGATGCCACATAATTTGATGGAAATTAAAATTATCAACCTACAGAGAACAGAATTCAAAGACACCCCGAAAATCAAAGCGAAAAATTAAGTGGCAGGCTAGTCTATTTTGCTGAAATGCCATTGCAGCAACTCAAAATAGTACTCAGTAGTTTGTATGGCCCCCACGTGCTTGTATGCATGCCTGATAATGTTGGGGCATGCTCCTAATGAGAGAACGGATGATGTCCTGGAGTATCTCCTCCCAGATCTGGACCAGGGCATCACTGAGCTCCTGGACAGTCTGAGGTGCAACCTGGCGGCGTCAGATGGACCGAAAAATAATGTCCCAGAGGTTCTATTGGATTTAGGTCAGGCGAGCGTGGGGGCCAGTCAATGGCATCAATTCCTTCATCCTCCAGGAACTGCCTGCACACTCTCTCCACATGAGGCCGGGCATTGTCGTGCACCAGGAGGAACCCAGGACCCACTGCACCAGCGTAGGGTCTGACTATGGGATTTCACCCCGATACCTAATGTCAGTCAGGGTGTCCCAGTCCCTTTTTCCCTACACGTTGTGAATAAAAGCTCATTTGTTTATTGAACTCTGGCTGCTGAATCCTGCCTCTCGGACACTGGCCTGCCACATCTGCTTAAAAACTGTTCCTTTATTTCTTTTGAGCAGTGTATTTATACTTTTTCTTACTTGCAAATATGAAAGGTAACCTAATTAGTTTAGATAAGGTAAAAAAAAAGAAATAAATTAGTAATCAATTATTTAAATTCAAGGTGTATTCATATTTTTTTTATGACACAATTTTAGAGCTGCTTGCTGCAGTTGCTTACTGGAATGGGATTTCTTTTCCTATGTGGTTTAATTTGGCAGACAGGTGTGCATACACCTCAAAACACTTCTCATTTATGTTGAGATTTGCCTCTTTTCATTTCAACATTAATGCGATTAAGGCAGTTTATGATTAATGGGTAGTGAATATATGCACTTAATCTACGGTCTCCAATCAGAGAGAGGTGCAGTGAGCAATTTACGAATGAAAATTGATGAAACAGCACCAGTAACTTTTTTAATTATTGAAATCTTTAGACACAACACAAGGATCTCAGAGCTCACAGAAATGGGTTAGGTTATCATTTTACAGCTCTGAGTCAGATTGTCTCATTTGCACTAGAAATGAAACAAACATTAAAACAAAATGTTATTTTGAGTCACAATGGTAGTTATTTATTGATATTCTTTCATATCAGAATATGTATGTGAATCTAATTTCATACAGCAAACAAAAAATTTAATTAATAATGTAGTTTATTTTTGCCTAGAAGCAGGCCTTTAAATTTAAGTGTAACACATTTTTACTCGTTCTTCAAATATGCCCCCATCTTTGAATGTTTGCCCCAGTCTGTCCCCCCCATTCAAAATGTTGTCTTCCAGACAAGCCTATAAGAGGAATCTAATATCTTAGAGCTTGACAAATTTACATCTAGGAAAAAATACACCAAACGTACCTGTTTTTCCTGGAAGGATAACTGTGTCCACAGACATGAGTAGGTATATGCCAGCAATGAATGGCTGCCTTTGGAGAGGGCACAGAGAGTCACAGTTAGAGGAGTAGAAGGCTGTAAAGTTTTAGTCATATCACTCTTCCCCTTACATTTCCTACCTATTCCTTCTTTGTCAAGCTAGCGATATGTACATTCTTCACAGTGCTACAGAGGAAACGCATACTATACAGCAGGCTCAGGGAGCTAAACTGTGTCCCGCTCTTTGTTCATACCCAACAGGTACGAGCAACAGGCAATTTTACACCTCTCTCTACAAATATTTCTTATTTCAGCATTCAACAAAAAGTTTGATGATTTTAAGTAAAAACTTACGGTTTGGATGTCATTCTTAAGGTAAGTCCTGAACAATCTTTATGATGGTCTGCAGAACAAAAAGTAAACCAATAAAACTGCTATTGGGCAGTCACACATATATCGGCATCTGTGTATTTGTTTTCTGATATGCTCCGATATGACCACTTGTTTTAAAGAACATATAATGCTGAAAAAGATGCTTGACATGATTTAGAAACAGTGTCAGTGTGTATCATGTCCAGCAGAGCGCACTGCGACGCCATCGTTTACAGTTCTCTCAGCACTGTCCGCAGCACAAGAACAGCCAAGTAGAATGTGGTGCGGACGGACGAGTCAGTTGGTGTCACAGTAAGTTTCTAAGTAGTTTATGAAATGCATACTCTGACAAGTTAATAAAGAATGGCCCCATGATTTTAGCTGCGTTTAGTACGTTAACTAACAAACTAGCAGTTGCAAGGCGTATTTATTTTAATACTAGCTATGCCTTTAACAAACTTTAGCTAGCCAACATACCTAAAACAGGTGTCTGCAATTATCAAATCAAGCTAGCTAATAATTTAAAATAGCTAAGTTGGTAGGAGATACCTCTCATATCCACCGTCCTCTGTGCCAAGTGAGAGGGTGTTCAGCACTATTGGCAACATATACAAAGAAAAGCGGTGCTTTCTCAAAAGGGGAGAATGCACAACGGTATTATAATGCAGGAAGCACAACTTGCAAAATGTGTTTTATATATATATTCTGTAGAATATCGGCTGATATATCAACATCGGCCATTTTTTACTCCATAATATCGGAATCGGCCCAAAAAATCCAGTATCTGTCGAGCTCTATTTACAACAAATTAAATCTCATACGATTTCCCTACAAAACAAGATTTCAAGGAAGTCCAAAAGAGCTGGAGATCCATCCCAAACTTTACAGTGCAATAGGTACAGTATTTGGGGGATGAAGGCAGTGGATTCTAAACTACAAAAAACTTTTGAGGATGAAGCTAGCTAGAGGTGAATATACATTTACTTGTTAGATATGTATGACAGTATATTTTGGTCTGTTCCCCTTGTGTTCTTCTTCCGCGTGGATGCTGACTAAACTAAACATATCAGAATATCAGTAATAAAACATTGCAGCTGTAGGTGAAAAATGAATACACAACATCCCAAAATGTTGTTCCAGCTTGCTAAATTAATGAGTGAAACCTCTTGCTGTAGTAATTGGAATTGCTCTTACACTGTTGAATTTTTCCAGACCTTAATTGAATTTGATGTAACTGATTACATAAATAATCTCTATTAAACATAAATGTCAGTATGTTAACTTCCATTAGGACTCACCTCTGAAAGCACTGACATCTCCATAATGAATCTGCAGCACAAAGTAGGACATTCCTGAATTTCTTCCAACTTTAAAACCAACATCTGATGAGCCAACAAAGAGAAAGAAATAAGTTAGAGAAAGACACGAGACCACATGGAGATATAAACAACTGAGGGACACAAGATGGAAACACGTTGATTAAGAAACCAAGCAGAAACCACTTGCAGTGTATGTTAGATAAGCAGATGGCGGACAACATTATCAGGCCCACTTAACATCTGGGCAAGATGGGCGAATACTGAGAGTCACCAGCTTGTTAACACCACACTGTGCATAGTGAGCAGTCCTTCACTGCTTATGAAAAGATGGTCACTCTTCTAAAGAAGGTCGGAGTGGATGTGCCATCCCAATATAGTATCACTGATGTGGCATGTCAAGGGTAAATTAAAGTTCAGAACTACTGTAAATCTGCTCATACACAAGTGTTTAGAGCCAAAACGTGACTGTTGACACTTCACTGAGTTACTTGTGGCTAGCTATCCATGTAGCCAGCAGTGTCAAGGTCAACGGCTATGGTAACTTCTAAGGTTGTTTAAAGTTGAGCTTGTTTCATCATTCTTTTTCATAATGTTTTATACACAGATAGCAGTCTAAACAAGCAATGTGACATCCATGGGCTGTGACTAGCATCAGATGATGGTGTTGTTAGCTACTTCCTAAACACACAGAGTGCCTGGAAGGGTGCGTTTGATTTATTGTTCCTATCCATGCCAAATTTGTGGATTTGTCTCCCTATTCAAGATGCCGTTTGCATCATCAACAATAGTGGTAATAATAATAAAGAGCTAGAAAAAATGTGGAAAGTGAAGGCAACAGTGGTCCCCGTGGTAATAGGTAACATTTGGGGCTGTGACCCCCAAACTGGGAGAGTGGCAGCAGCAGATTCCAGGAACAACAATTGAGATCTCTGTCCAGAAGAGTGCAGGAACAGCTAAGATACTATGCAGGACCCTCACACTCCCAGGCCTCTGGTAGGGGACCCGAGCTTAAAGAAGGAATAGACCGCCTGAAGGGGAGAGTATGGAATATTTTATATAAAAATTCTCTTTTCTTTTCTTTCTTCGAAAAAAAAATATATATTGCATGTTTTTGCTGCAAGGCCTGTGAAAATGTGCACAGGGCCAGTAAAACTCTGATCTACTGGCTAAGTGGGCCAGTGAGACGTTTTTGTTTTTTTTACTATATTTGATCTTTCTTAGCTTCATGTATTTTTAGTAACTACTTTCTACTCTAGAAATAGTCCCTTTGAAAACTGTAAGCAGAGGTCTGTGGATTACATAGTTTAATAGGGAAACATGCTGCTTTTCAGTAATGTGTAGCCCTCCACATGGCTAGATACAACTTGAGGTCAGTGAATAAATATGACTTTTAGTAATTGTGAACCAAACAATGAGAGACATACCTTTGGGTAATTTAGTAGGTGGCGCATTACGAGCCCAGGCATACATAATGGAAGCTTCATCCTCACAAGTGCCTTGCACACTGCCACAGTCCCTTGAGAGAGAAATTACACGATCAACACCACTTTTGTTTATGAATGTCCAGATGGTAATACAGTGAATCACAGAGGGAGTCACAGAGCAACAGGTACATTTCCCTTTAGCTTTTAAAACAGCTTTGGTACAATCTCTGCTTAAGAACCCTTATCTGGACATCTGGTGACCTTGCTAATTACAAGCCTATTTCAAATCTTCCTTTTCTCAGCAAACTTCACCGATAAATGCTTTTATTATAAGCCACGATTTATAATTTATTATTGCAACTATTATTGGTATTACTGCTATTCTTTATTCCTTGCTATTGTTTATTTTCATCTTATCTTGTTTTGTTAAGCACTTTGAATGCATCTTTGCATGAAAGGTGCTATGCAAACAGTTATTATTATTATTATGGTATATCCATTACTTGTCATAGTCAGATCAGTTCCATTGACACTTTATGTTTAAATAAATAAAAAGTGTGCAAATAAACTTGATCTTCACATGCTAATTTTAAAAAGTAGCCAAAAACAGAGGGGTGTCATACAATATATATTATACAGATACTTAAATCAGTATTAAACTCAATATTTTCAGCCTCTTAGGTGAACCAGAACAAGCTGACACATTATCCCCTTATAAAGTTGATGCAGTGAAACATGCTTGCTCATTCAGCAGACCCAAAGCAACATCATCATTAATTTGGAGTCGTATTTGTGTCCACCTCATAAATGTATCAATCCTTCTAAGCAAAACATCATATGCCAGACCAACTGGAAGTAATTCTAAGTAATACTTACTGCTAGTGTTTGGTGTTATCTCTGTATTTAAACCTTTTACCATACCAATGTAAACGTTCATTTCAGACACTGTAAACACTGAGCTGTGACCTCAAGTTGGATATTACCAGTAGCTGCTGGTGGAGACAGGAGCCTGGCAGCCAAACAGCAGCATGTGATGAACGGTGTCCATACTGGCATGAGGTATGAAGTCCACTGAAGAGGAAAATCACCGTGGTAAAAATATTTAATAAAATGCTTAAGTTACTCAAAATGCTTCACACATGACCATTGACCTGTTAATGTGACTTGCTGTCTAATTTAATTCAAACACAAACTTTGGGCTGCATCATCTTTAGTTGAGTAGTAATGTTAGTTTGGGTAGTCTATGTGCAGTGCGCAGGTAAAATGCTACACAGAGTGCCTCCCATATTTGATTATTGTATCTGCTATGACAATGTTGCTTTGCTGGCAACTCTAATACATCCAAAGTAGACTAAATCAGCTCCTCACTATCCTGCATTAGACGGTGCTGCTACGACGTGACATCTGTTCTGCATTCGCCGTGTGAAAGCTCAGAAGAATCGACCCCGTTCCGGAAGAAAATTATGTAATTTTCTAGCTGCTTAATATTTGTATTCTGTGTGAGAGTACTCATGACAAAAACAATAGTTTTTTTGACGATATATTGGTGTGTGACTTAATTTGCACGAAATAAATGCCCCCGGTGTGTAAATGCCTTTAAGTGTGCAAACAGACTGACTTTTAGACACCACAGTCTCATCATCAGAGTCAGACTGGAGAACAGGAGAAAAATAACTGCCAACAAGATACATTTATGGAGAGGCAGATTGGTGCAGCATCAGCAGTAATGCAGGTGCTGTCCGTCGTGATGAAGAAAGAGCTGAGCCGGAAGGCAAAGCTCTCGATTTATCGATCGGTCTATGTTCCAACCCTCACCTATTATCATGAGCTTTGGGTAGTGCGGGAAAGAATGAGATCGCGAATACAAGCTGCCAAAATGAGTTTCCTCCGAAGGGTTGCCGGGCTCACCCTTAGAGATCAGGTAAGGAGCTTGGACATCCGGAGGGAGCTCAGAGTAGAGCCGATGCTCCTTCGCATCAAAAGGAGCCAATTGAGGTGGTTCGGGCACCTGATAAGAATGCCTCCTGGACGCCTCCCTTTAGAGGTTTTCCAGGCACGTTAGCCTGTTGCCTAAGCGACCCGGCAGAGGAAAATGGATGGATGGATGGAAGATACATTTAAACCAGTGGTCACATCCCTGTGTCTGTCAAATAACAATATTTTAAAGAAGATATACTCACCAATATATGCATCTCGGCTTTCTGGCACAGGAAATGCCATGCACAGGTAAGTGTCTGACTGAAACATTAATGAACACAATTGTGATATGCATTACTGAATAATAGAGAACAGTCATCAATTAATGTAATGTTCAGCAGTATACTTTTATGGTGCATTTACATTTAGACTTTAGAAAAAAAGTTGTTTAAGTTCTAACAAAAGTACAGTTATGTGTACAGTTTATGCATGGTGAGTGACATTCAGCACAACTCTGCCGTGAAAGCTGGTTTAAGTCCTATTTATCAGATCGATATCAGTTTGTACATGTTAATGATGAACCATCCATGCGCACCAAAGTTAGTCACGGAATCCCACAAGGTTCTGTGCTTGGACCAATTCTATTTACCTTATACTGTATATGCGTCCTCTGGGCAATATTATTGGGAGACGCTCCATACATTTCCATTGTTATGCAGATGATACCCAATTATACCAGATGAAGCGAGTCAATTTATCAACCTTCAAGCATGCCTCAAGGACATAAAAACCTGGATGACCTGCAATTTGTACAATTTGTAAGTTATTGTACTTGGTCCTGAACACCTCCGAAACACATTATCTAAAGATATAGTTTCTATAGATGGCATTGCCCTGGCCTCCAGCGCCACCGTATGTCAGGGTTGGGCATGTGTGGAGGACGAATGGAGGGACTCAAATGCAAACAGCGAACAATGAACTTACAAAAGGGGTAAGTCAGCCAGGGAGCAACGGAAACGGGGAACAGCAACACAGAGGCAGCTTGAACATAGACTGCACATACATCAACTATGACGCCACAGAGAACAAAGGAACTGAACACACTTAAATACACAGGACATTAACAAGGGGATGGACCACAGGTGAACACAAGGGAACAGCTGAAACCACTTTAACAATCAGGGAGACACGAGGGTGGCAGAGACAGGACACAAACGCAGACACAGGAGACCAAAAGCAGGAGACACAAGACCTAGGACTAACAAACACATGAAACACAGTCACACACACAGATGGGACATGACAGAAATCACACTTACATTAAATATGGAAAAGGAAATACAGAAGTATATTTTGCAGTAAAATAAGCAAATATGGATATATGGATGTTACTTTTCTTCATTATCCATTGGTTATTTATGGATTTCTTATATTGATTTCTTATATTGTTTTTCATTCATTAATTGATAGCTTTTGTTAATATTTCATAGACATTAACTTTTACATGTGTTTTGGATCTGTTTTCCATATATTCTCACTTCATAACTCAAAATGCAAGCCTTATTATTTTTAAAAAGTGAACTGTTAAATGTTTCAAAGGCTGTGAAAAGGGAGTGATGGCAGACTCTGTGAGGGGGACGGTCTTGTATGTTCTCTAGGGGCTGCTGGGCTGCTGAGCTAGCATACTCTTCTCTTCCTGGAGAGAGTCATAATGATACTGAGCTTCCTGATGTTCTGGTGCTGCAGAAGGAGAACTGGATGCAGCGGACTGGAGTTCAGAGCCAGTGGAGGCAACAGAAATGAAGATTTGAAACCATCTGTGTGACAAGTCACACTCATCCTTTTTGTTGCTGTCCTGCTGGTTGCATGTGGCGCTGCCTCCGTCTATTCAGCCATGGAGGGCTGGACTTTCTTCTGCTTTGTGGCGTTCAGCACAGTGGGTATTGGAGACTTTGTTAGTGGCCAAAGGGAGCACCATGAGGACACCTGGGTGTACCTGGTAGCAATACTGAAATATAAGAATAAATTACGTTCTGATCAAATCAAATGTTAATTAACATAAAAATAATCAAGCACACACATAAACATAAGACATGTATGTTGGATAAAGGACGTGTTTCATGTTTCCATAGCAGAATCATTTGTACTTGATGTTTCCTTTCTTACTCCCAATGAAGAATGAAAAGATTTATCTACATTTTTCGATATTATGCTAACAGGTTAGCTACAACTAATGTGCTAGCGGGAGTTCCCATGATAACAACGTGATAGCTTACATTTCACTGAATGTTTCTCAGCTTATAGCCATCAGGGTTAATCCATTATGTAAAGTGTTGTGTGTTTGTGAGATGTTTGTTTTATCTATGAGAATGCTCTGTTTTGTATTGGACTAATTTTATGATCTGTGTTACTTATCTTTATCTAGTTGTCTTATAACGGCATGAGTGTGCACAATAATGCCCGTAACCAAAAGAGCACCTTGTGTTCACAATTCAAACTGGAGGTGAGCTACTTGTTCAGTAATCCATCCATGAAGGGAGGCTGAGAAAGAGTGTGTGCATACTCATGTGCATTCCTGCAGCTTGCTCCGGCGCCATCCAAAATCGATGGCGTCAGAAATTCATCCTGCACGGAACTGGGTGAGGACGCAAGCATACTTTCCAATGTTTTCACTGTGTAAAAAAAAAATTCTACCAGATGGGACTGCTTCTGTGACATCCTGTGTCAATATAGCTGCAGTTTAGAAATGGATGGGGAATGTAAGAAAAGTGTTTACATATGTGGTATGTCATGAATGTATTCATCAATTTTTTCTTGTCCCTTGAAATTATCCTCCTAATTTCTGATGCAACATGACATTTCTGAATGCTGTGTCACTGTAGGTAGGTAATACAAGAGCAATGTCTCCCTCTGCTGAAATGCTTTGTAACTCACATAAAAAGAGACAAGTCACAAGTGTGCTGTAGTTACAGTCTACTGAAATTTTAACCTGCAAACAAACCATCTTCCCCCAAGTATGTTTAGCATTTTCATAAGTCATTAAGGCATGGTTTGCGTATTTTAATAGGAAATTGCTGCCGGTCCAAAAGATTATCTGATCTTCATGTAAACTTGATTTAATGCGCAAAATAATAATATTATTGTTATATTCAAAAACTGTACAGAAATGTATACAATTTCAACATGATGCTGCAATATTAACAGAATATAAGGCAATTATAAAACAGAAAATTTGAGTTTTTCCATAGGTGCTTTGAAGCCTTAATTAATGTTGGTACCCTTAGGTCCAGAGGCATAAATCACATAGTTTGGCTTATAAACTAACTAACTATCTAATTACAGATGGCAGCTTCACCATAGGTCTTGACAAATATAGGAGACACACTGTTTAAATGGTTTAACATGACGTATTTTATTTGACAAAACAAATGACTGAAATGTTTACCTGAACATTAACAAGACGTGGAGTGTGGGTGTCAGTGGAATCAGCAGTGTAAGCTGTGCGTGAGTGATGGGATAGTGTGTGGATCTTGTAAGGTCCATAAAAGAACAAACGAGGAACTCAAGTAACGTTGCCGTCCGCACATGAAAAAAGGAAGAGGGAGTGACAAATCCAAGCCAGCAAAAGCAAGGGGCAGAGCACAGGTAACGGGACCTTGTTTTCATAGGCTGGGGACGCCAGGCCCAGGTGTCACCAGGAGTCACTCCTTAAGATCCTACCCAGCAATGAAATGCAATTCTCAGAAACATAAAGACACTGCTGAATAACAAGAGCAGGGAACTGTCAGCAGCAGAGAACCTGTGGATCTGAGGGCTCTACCAGGGATTTGCATGAAAAACAACATTTTCAAATAATTCCTTCAGATACAATAGGGACCTTGCAGGTTTCCCTGCTCGGGCCCTAATAAATAGCCTGGGACCAGCCCATAAACACAGTTATAGATAAGTACTAGAATCTTAAAATGCATCCTAACTGAAGCCAGTGCAGGAACATTAGAACACAAGTGATGTGAGCTCTTTTCTTTCTTCCAGTTAATCGCTGACAGCAGAGATCTGCATGAGCTGCAAGTGATATCTAGACATTTTGTGGAGACCTGTGATCAGTGGATTGCAGTAGTTGAGTGCACTTTCTAATCATTTCTAGGTCATTTATTATCCCAGATAGGAAATTTCAGGTGGTAAGGGTGCAGAAGTACACAAAACAATCTTAAAAACAGATATCAATACTACAATATGCAGTCCCCCCCTGTCCATCTCCCTAACACACACACATGTATGCATACATTCACACAGAAAGAGCAGTTCTAAGCACCCTGGCTCTAGTGCACGCTCACACTTTGTATCTGATATGGTTTTTACACAATATATTCCTTCTCCCTTCTTAAAAACTTGAATGAATCTATGAATATGCTAATTCTGTTCATTTCAGAGGTTTAATGAACACAAGATGTCTCCTACTTCACTGAAAAGTCCATTCTCAGTGTATGTGCACTGGAGGTTTACAGTTTAACATCACTCTTGAGTAAACTGCATATTGGACCTTGATTGGCTTCCAAACTAGCTGTGATGTCACAATGATGCGCGTCTAAAGCTCAGATTAAAAGTGAGCACAGAGAAACGTTTCCCCTTCAGCGTGTAAATGGGTGGTGTGGGTGGTTTCATTGCATGATATGGAGAACCAAGAATTTTGGTTTTGCCCTTTTTGTCAGTAATGAACAGCGAAGGCACATTGCAATTAAAGCACTGTCACATGTGCCGTATTTTGGCAGAGCATTGAGCATTGAGTGGGAGGACCAAATACCTGTGTAGAGAAATAGATAATAAACTTCACCGTGTGTGTGTGTGTGTGTGTGTGTGTGTGTGTGTGTGTGTGTTTTAAATTCTAATTCTGTGCAGAAAGGTCCTGCTGCAGTCTTGCACTAATATTTATTAGAACAAATACCAATGCTACATATGTATTTCTTTAAAAAAAAAAGCATCTTTCTATAGATACAGACGTTTTAATAATACAAGATCTTACAATTATCTCTTTGTAACTTTCACACAAACAATCGCACAATCAAAATGTGGGAGTCTGCGACGCGAACACGCGGCATCCGTACACGTTCTGACGTACAGCCAATCAAAATGTGCGACTGTATGACGTCATCTGTAAATGCAGGACCCCGAGCAGCTCCGACAGGCCGCAGAACAGATCTGGCACCAACACCGGCGTCGCTGGCTTGAGGTTTTCGGGGAAAGTCTTCTGCAACACAGGGGGATTACAGTTTGCACAGATTTCCCGAAACATATATTTGAATAAAGTTAGGTATAACATTAGGGTTACTGCTTCCTAAATAAGGCGAGTAGAGAACCTTACATTTGGGCGCTTTGTCATCTTCACGGAGCTTGAAAAAGTCTACGGGACAAATGGTGAGTGCAAGCTTGCTAACGTTAGCGTGAGTAGCACTGCTAGCTAGCGTTAGCCACGTATGGCTAACATCGATTGCACTGCTCCGCGACAGTCTCGGGAATAACAGCCACCAAGTAACCGTTGCTGCATTAACGTTACAGCGCATCGTCCGCTAGTCCTCCAGTAACCCAATTTAAACTGCACGCGAGCTAAATATAGCTCTCGTTTTTTGTTTTCACTAGCTAGAAAACGGCGCCCAGTCCCGAAGTGAGCTGGCATATAATCTCGCATACAATAACGCAGTTGTCAATTCATCGTAGCTTTGGTCGGCGTTTGGCACTTTGCTTGTTAGTGCGCGTAAACTGCGCAGCATGCGCGTCTTGGTGTGTCTCCTGCTAAAATGTCCTGCCAGCGATTCATCTGATTTCCCTCAAGTGTTTTGCAAATGCGGTGGTTGAATCTCCAACGTTTGCAGCGTTGTTTTATCTTTACTTTGAGTTGAGAGTGGGCGTGGTGAAGGTGGGGGTGCTGCGTAAAAATAGACCGCGGAACCCATGTCGTCAATCTTGCAAGACAAGACACCAAAAGTCTTGCGAACTGCCATTTTGACGTCGCCACATAACAAGTTGCTGCAACGCGGGCAGCGCCTCCTCTCTTGCAGACACATCGGCAGAGGCTGTTTTGGCCGCAGCACTGACCTGCTGCAACAGGCGAGGGGACGGCCGCCATCGCCGCCAATTGCGGTCGCAGAGGAATGTGGCGCCGCTCACCTTTAGCAACATTTGTCTGCCATGTGCCATGGAGGTTATGTTGCAACATTGCTGTGTGCTATGTGTTCTCGCAACGCCACCATGACGGCATCTCCTCCGTTACGTATTGCACCATAACGTTGAACCGCATTCTGCTCCTGATCGCCCCCCCCCCCATATGCTTGGTGCAGTAGTGCCGTCAGGACCCGCAGTGCACCCTCCAAAATGGGAAGTTTTTCAAAAAAGCCCTATTGTCACACCGCAAATGAATCCCCTCCTTTGTCTCGCCTTTCATGACTCGCAGCTTTTGTTCTGCTGTTGTGAAAACAACAGACACATGGGCTGTGATGGCTATTGTCTTCTGCCAAGTAAGGAAACTTGCATCGTGCCACAGTATCAGTCACCTGCCGCTCAAACTGAATATGTGTGTGTGTGTATGATTTTAAAACCCAAACAGAAATCGCCTGTAGTTTGTTGGACTTGACATGAGAATATGTGATATGATCTCTTGTTTACTGAAGAGTTGAAAGGCAGCAACACTGTTTTTCTGAGCGAATTTTTTAATTTTTCAGCAGCTGCACAAATCCTCCAACACTGTGCTCTGATCCAGACACTGCTTGCTTCAGCACCACTGAATTGGTTGGCGGTGGACAGGACATATACTCTGCAGTCTCTTTGCTCCCCCCCCCCCAAAACCCCACTCCCTCAAACCAACACAGTGACTCACTGAAATTGACTCGAAGAACACATGGCCCTACCACCATCTCAAGATATAGAAATGTTAGCTTTAGTCTCTTTGGCTTTGAAAAGGCAAGGGATTGTTAGAAACAAATTTACCCTTCATCTGTGGCGCAAGAACACATAGGAACAAAGCTTTTTGTCATGCGTTAGCTCTGTAGCTATACGAGGTAAACTGATTTTAATTGCTTGATTACAACCTTTGCATTATCGGCTTAGCTGGCGTCACTACTGTATTTTTGTTTGCTTGTGGATTTTATGGTATGCAGCAGTTAAGTTCTTGTTATGCCTGATCATGCCAGTTGTTGTCGAGTCATCTGAGAATCATTTCCTGACGATATGAAGGACTAAACACAGACACAAAGCAGCCAGCAGTGTCGAGCAACAGTTGGCACAGGGGTTCGTCTGTGGTAATGAAAGGCGCCTTTGTAAAAACGTTACAAAGAGGTGGTTAGTTGCTGTAATATTCAGTGTGCTACATTGGCGACCCTGTTCGTGTCTCACTAATTATAGCAGGCGTGTATATTTCGGGCTGTGGAGTATTCATACCCGTCCCTCATCACACTTTGTCAGTACAAGTGGTAAAAACCTATTGAAGAGCAGCAGGTATGCAGATCTTAGCGTTGTGGCTTTGTGTAAAGTAGTCATGTGTTTTTCTTAATGACTATCTTTTCCATGACTTTATTCCAGTAATGCAACACGTCTTACATTTTCAGAATATGAGGCCCAGATGTTAAGGTGCTGAGCGGACACCTCATAAAGGACAGTGAGGTTAATCAATGTTTTAGTTTTTAGTTTTTTTTAATCGCTTTACCAAGCTTGTGCTAGGTCACAGGCAGTGTGTGGGTCCACGTGTCGGATGATGTCAGTCTGTTGAATTAGTTTGTTAGGATGCATTTGCATTGGCTGTTTGCACAGTGGAGCCTGCTGCAGGTGCTCCTCATTAGGCCGTCCCAAGGCTTTCATCTCTATAATCATGGTGCTGAAGATTTTCGAGTCCCATCCACCCAAAATTCACTTTTCAGTATCAAACACTTGCCCTTTTGTGGGCATGAAAGGTGACTGTTATGTTTGTTGTGTCATGTTGCTGTGAGATTGCAATAGTGGATAAATATGTAATATTTCATAGACGCTTAACAAATGACACAACAACTGGAGTTATTTATTTAGGATTTTGCTTGTGATCATGATGGAATGCTACATTGAAAACAAATATGAAGAGATTACTATCGCAGCCTATGCTAGAACCAAGAACTCAAGGTTAAAAGCACCTGGGTCTTTTTTTTTTTTTTCTCTTTCAAATGTACTGCTCTTGTCCTTCAGTATCATCTCCACTGTGAGTTGCCATGCTATGCGTTTAGTTTTAATATTTTAAATATTTTAAAATTGTATTGTATACAGAAGTCTAACTACATTCTATCATCAAATAAATAATTATCAAGGCTGCCCGAAAGATTATTTTTATTATGGACTGTTGATGTTTTATTCTTTTAACAGGCTGATCAGCTGACAGAGGAGCAGATTGCTGGTGAGTGCTTACCTCAACCATGTTTGGTTTGCTTTAGGTTTAGCAGCCAAACCTAAAAAAAACAACAAGGTGTCTTAAGAGATTAAAGGAACCAGAGGGGTGTGAGTATATGAGCTTGTTGTTTCAGTCTGGTCCTGATCCTAATTATGGTCTTATCTTACTAACTGGTTAATTATATTCACATAGCTTCCCTAGTTGTAAATCTAACCCTGATGATGTAACTAAAATGAAAATTGGCAGGGTTTTGAGTCAAGAATCCCAGATTGAAACCGCACATGAAAAGCACAAATATTCACATTTACATACATTTTGCAACATATGTACCGGTGCTTTTACTTGCATGGATACTACCACTTGAAAGACTGAAGTGAAGTGTCATACTAACAAGTGTTATTTGTTTCTGTAAAATGACAGAGTTCAAGGAGGCGTTCTCACTGTTTGACAAGGATGGTGACGGCACAATCACCACCAAGGAGCTCGGGACTGTGATGCGCTCTCTGGGACAGAACCCCACTGAGGCTGAGCTGCAGGACATGATCAATGAGGTGGATGCTGATGGTGAGGAGGAAAAGCTCAGACACACAAGACAATTGCTAATCCTCTTCATGTCCAATGCTCCAAAATACTGTACGGTTTCATCAGTATATGCAGTATGGAGACTTTTAAGCGCTTGGCTTTAAATTACCATCGTGACATTTTTATCTTCCTGTAAACTTGTCAGTGCTCTCTTGTGGACAAACTATGTAATATGTATATGTACTTTATGTTAATGTTGTGTACTTCAAGCGTATTTTAGGATGGCATATCTGAGAGAAGATAATATTTGCCAGTAGTATTGGCAATGCACATTTATTGGTTGGGCTCTACTCTACACAACACAATGTGTAAATGTATTTCCTTTTTAAATATTTTGTGCCATGAAAGTCCTCTTGGATTGACATTCAGTGAAATTACTCGGCGACCAAAGTAACACAATTAATCTAACCACTAAACTTTCTGTTTGTATGGCTGTGTAGGTAATGGGACAATTGACTTTCCTGAGTTCCTGACTATGATGGCCAGAAAGATGAAAGATACAGACAGTGAGGAGGAGATCAGAGAAGCTTTCAGAGTCTTTGACAAGGTATGTTAGGACTGAGTAGACTTAGAATATCAGCTAGCTCCACTCAGTAAAATGAGAAATTCTGTCATTGCCACAGATCAGTTAGTTTCAATACAGTGGATATACAAACTTCAGTGGTATTGAACCTTTAGCTACTATGTCAAATGGTGAATAAATACAATGACAATAGTTCTTTTTTTTTACATCTGCAGGATGGTAACGGTTACATCAGTGCAGCAGAGCTACGGCACGTCATGACCAACTTAGGGGAGAAGCTCACTGATGAGGAGGTGGACGAAATGATCCGCGAGGCTGACATTGATGGTGACGGTCAGGTCAACTATGAGGGTGAGATCATTTATTTTGTTTGATTTCTTCCTTTTGCTGCAACTGATCAAATTAGTAGCGATGCACTAATTGCAACCGTGCAACTGTTTGTCTCTTTGCTACTGGACTTGTTTTTACTACAACATAATCTGTGTTTTTACTACAACATAATCTGTGTTTTTACTCAAATCTAAAGGAACACATTTATTGTTACTAAGACAGAAACCAGGAAAAATGTCACTTTCAACATAACCCTTATGATAGGCTTTTACATCAATTTAACAATTTCTTGCAGCAAAAGCCTTAACAATGCCAAAATGTAACTATTTGCATCTGTCATTGAAGCATTGTTTTCTGCTCTTTTGGCAGAGTTTGTCCAGATGATGACTGCCAAGTGAAGAGAACACTGAAATTGCTCTCAACGTTGCTTGTCCTCCTAAGATCACTGTCTTTTAAGAACCAAAAAAGGGAACCATTATCAGGTGATAGTCAATTGGTGGGGGGGGGGGGGGCCGGCGCGACCGGGCGCCAGGCGGGGGCCGGGGG
>JAVQJF010013256.1:0-26777 GCA_036023855.1 Gadopsis marmoratus | reverse complement strand
TTTCGGCTACCATGAACAGGAAGTCCTTAAATTGCTCAGACGAAATTGAAATTTCCTACACAACTACTTAATCTGAGGTCAACAATGAACTTGCAATGTTCTCAAGACATTTGTGTATTTGCTTATCTACAATAAGTTTTGATTTTTGTAATGGGATCTAAAATTACATAAGCTCCACGTATTATATATAACTTAAATGAACTTAAACTCAAAAAAGTTAAATCAACTAACTGTGGCTCTGTGAGGCTGTGTACTGCACAGTAGTGAGCTAAATGCTAATGTCAGCATATTAACATGAGAATGTTAACATGCTTAGTTTAGCTTGTTGTTAGCATGCTAGCATTCGCTACATCTGCTACGGTAATATGGGATTGAGAGTGAAGACATGGATGCTTGAGAGTGGCGTGCTGCACATGAATCAACGTTTCATCCCTTTTCAGTAATTTTGTTAGATTTGTCCGTGTGCTGTGATGTTAATTAGCACTTAACACTAAATATAGCTGAATCTGAAAGTATTGATATTTAATGTAATATTTAATATTTAATAATGATATATTGACCTGATGGTGGTGCTAGAGGAGAAATCAGAGGATCACCAAACGTATTTCAATCCATCCTCTGGGGACCATGAATGTCTGTACAAAATTCCAAGGCAATCCATTCAATAATTGTTATATACTGTATATTATATGTATATTTAAGTCAGGATCAAAGTGCTGGACCGACAGACCAGCTGACTAACACTGCCACCCCTACAGCCAAAAATGCATCAATCACATACCAATGTATCAATCTCAGAAATCTCCCAGGTCTCCATCTACATATCAATCGACTCCATGTGGGATCATGAGCCAAAGGTTGAGAAACTCTGAGTTGCGGTAGGGGTACATAGCGGTACAAAACATTGCTGATTATGAAACCCTCTTGGGTTCAAAATGTCCTGCATGTTGCTTTATGGATGAAAACAACGTGGATCAGCAATCCGTTGTTGAACCGGCACACACAAATTTCAGTGTCAAACCAGCAGAGAAATGGAGGCATTATAGCCGCCGCTCAATAACACAAAAACAAATTGTTTCAGTTTTTCCCACAGGAGCAATATGCATGAAGCTAACTGACAGTGGGATCAAATTGTTTCTTTCAGCTTGTTCCTTTCACCTCACCACACCCATCCACCATGCACAAACAACAGCAAAAACACACCATAACACTACAGCGCAATCAGAGCAAGCTATGTGATTACAGGCAGAAAATGTATTTTCATGCTTCCCGTCAGACTGGTGAATGATACGAGGAGCAGTGTGTGCAGAGAGTCTGATGCATGCTCAGGTCACTATACCAGGCTGATTTAAGTCTGGCAGGCAGACTTTACATAAACGTTATTCATCAAGCAGCTTTTACAGATATGACTTCAGTGGCCCAGTGAGGGTTTGCTGGACACAACACCCACATCAAACATCTTCTCGCCTCGGTGAGAGGGATTAAAGTAAACACTCTCCTATGAAGGGCAGTGTACTTGAAAGCCTCGTGCCATGGTAAGTGATCATTTGATTTCAATAGCAAATATAAGTCACAACACCACTGAGAGTATTGAAATCAAGATATCCCTTTGTGGAGCTTAGATATTCTGCCACACAGTTATCTGATACGTTAGAGATTCTTTTCTCTCTCTCTCTGAAATCAAGAAACATTGATTTGGCATGCTGAAATTAATGCAAGACAAAAGAGAAAGACACAGAGAGAGAGAGCGAGAGACAGGGCAACAAGACTGAATCAGCTGGAAAGGGCAGCAGAGTGGAACATTTGACTAACAAGCAGTTTTTGAATGCACTTTGCTGTTGTCTCTGTAGAAATGCAGCGCCTTCTGGTACCATACGTCTATCGATCCGAGCCGAGGCTCATGGAGATGTCAAGAAAAGAGGGAGTAGACCAAGAGGACAAGTCAAAGAGATACTTACAGTCAGAATGAGAGGACAGAGGAGAGGAACAGATAGACAGGATGGAAAGAGACACATTGCTGCTTTCTTTCAGGGCAGATCCATACACACTAAAGCAGAGATTGATGACATATGCTAAACCCTGTCTGTAATGAGCACACACACAAGGTTAACTGCAGCAGTCACTGGATGAGACACAGCTCAGCACATCATTGTCACCTAATGGGAGCAGGTTGCATTGCCTCCCTCCACCAGCACTGCATGAGGACTTTCTTCACAGTGTGTGTGTGTGTGTGTGTGTGTGTGTGTGTGTGTGAGAGTGAGTGACAGAGAAAGAGAAAATATATAAACAATTTGGTTGAGGGAGGGGAGTAAACATTTATTAATGTAAGGGTGGACCTGTTTAGTTCCCGCATGTCATTTTCATGTTCTATTTATGGCCGAGCTCAGCCCCAATTACTGTGTGAATATTCTTAGGGTTCTTTGTATCATAAATTTGCAAATGGTCTGTCTTTTCATACTGCTTGTTTTTACAGTGCATGTATTAAATTGACTTTCGCAGCACACATAATGACAACTCACTGTTTCTGTGACATGCCTTTGATAACATAATTTTTCTTTCATGGATTCTTATCCTCCATTAACTCAACTGTAATCATGTTACAGGCAGTCTAGTGAGTCATTTGACCTTCTCTGTATTCATAATACGGACTTATCTGTAATCTAATGTTATGCAATCTAATGTTTGACATAATTGCATCTAATGCTTGCAATACACTACACAAAGCCTAAAATGATCACGCCGCTTAATGGAGGGCGATTGCAAAATTAAACACACGTGAAAAATCACAAAGGGATTTGACAGACATTTTAATTTTACCTAAGCAAAGAACTGCTCTATATTCTCTGCATGGTAAACAGCTTATGCATGTAGTGCTTTATTTACACTCTCATTTTGAGAATTTTGAATATTCATAAAGATGAAAAAACTAATCCTAGATTTTCCTTTGCGTCCCTACTTTCTGCCTGCATCTGCAAACTTCTTGCTCGTGAAAACTAATGGAAAATGCATACGGGATTTCAGCGGACGCTCCAATCCATTTTAATCCTGAAGGCAATTACGGCGTGGGGTTTTAGGGTCAGTAGTGCTGTTGATTGATGGGAAGAAAAAGTCACTTTAACAAAGTGCCGTGAACTTCAACCACCTGGCTGCAGCACAAAGGGTGTTGCTTGATGCACCGAGGCAAAGCGTTAATGCTTTTTTAATGCATTCAACGAAAGAATACAAAATGGAGAATTAATGATTGTGCCTCTGATAGGCCTTATGTGTCAATATCACTGATGCCTTTTGAATTATAAATGAATTCCTTAATTTCTATGGATCATTTGCTCCTTTAGCTTAAGATGAACCTGGTAATGTCGCCGCCACCAGCAGCACTGATGGTACACATTTGAAAGGGGATGGTGGCATTGATCAGTGACATATTCGCAATGCCTGAAAAGCCAGGTTTGTTTGTGGGGAGAATCGTTCGCTTCACCGTTTTCTTCTTGCTCCCTTTTAAGATCCGTATCCTAGCAACAGGACTCACTCGCCCCCCTTCTATCCGTAGAGTCGGTGGCAGGGTGTAAGGGACAAGCGCATAGGACCCCTACTGTCTCCCGTCACTGTCACACATACTGGTCAGATTCAGGCATATACAGGGTATTATTGTGTGCAGTGGTAGAACGTAGCTAAGTATATTTACTCAAGAGTATTTTTACATTCGGGTATTTCTGCTTTTGCTGAAGTGGGCTCCAGTCAAAATATTTTCTATTTACAGCAGATCAAATAACTACGTGTAATGTGAAAGTGGTTGTTTGTAGTGACGAACTGACAGAGAATTGTCATCCAACTCTGCAGAGCTCTAGGGAGCAGTTTGGCATATTTTTACCCATTGTTTTGGTTTTTACGGCCCACAACTTTACAGTTTTGTTTAATTTCTCACTGCTCTCATGAGCATTTCGTTTCCAGATGCAGCAGGCAGCTGTTTTCAGCAATACGTATTCTGAGAAACCCGCTGTACACTACCTGCGTAGCAACAAGGTGACAGAGAGTCAAGGTTAGCGAGTAGCTGGTGAGCATAGTGGAGCATTTACCAGCTAAAGAGTTAGATATTACCTTCAGGAACCAACAGCGCTAAAAGGAGAACAAATATTGGAGTTACATTTGTCAGGTGGACAAACTCCAAGTGAATGATAATGTTGACAACTGCTGGAAGTGTAAACAGGAAACTGCTTGCTAATACATTCGCCATATCAACTTTATAAGGTGAATATGACAATGCTGTCTTTACAGCATGCTGTGACACCCCTATGTGGCCAAAACAATAAATGAATGCAGGTGTAAGGAAATAATTTGTACACTTATTCCATCACTGCAGATTTGCCTCACTAACCATGTCACTAAACATCTGCTTCACTTGAGAGACCATAAACTGAGTATTTCTAGTTCCTCCAGTAGCAAACACAAAAGTCTGTTTACTTGGAAAAATCATTATGGTACCAAGAAAACTCCCAGTGGCATAAAAAAAGGTATAATTTTGGGAGCCTCGGGAGGCCATGATTTTCAGCCTAGCAGTGTTTGTGCTTTGCTCCACTCATTGAACCCAAGAGGAAATGGTACACGTACGGTGTCATGGTGGAGATAAAACTGGAAAAATAAGAAGAACTCATCATTGGCTGAAGAGGCCGTTGCAACCCACTGTTTGAGCCGTGGCCTCACGCTGCTCTTAATGACCTCTACGCATATGAAGTAAGCCCCTTCAGCAGTCCATTCCTGTGCTCCAACTCTAGGCCCAGTACACATGCATA
The DNA here is from genome assembly GCA_036023855.1 of Gadopsis marmoratus. Lineage (NCBI taxonomy): Eukaryota > Metazoa > Chordata > Actinopteri > Centrarchiformes > Percichthyidae > Gadopsis > Gadopsis marmoratus. The sequence continues at coordinate 21,990 of JAVQJF010013256.1, read as the reverse complement.
TTATCAGACAAAAAAGATCAATGGGACACCAATCTGCCATGCTCTAGCACAAAGCCGGTATGATTTCCTCGGATGAATCACAACACTCCTGGCATGCTCTCTATTCAAAACCCTTGTAGCCTGAAAGCTCTGCCCCTTCCTTTGTCTGCAATCTACTGACCATCAGGTTTATAGCCAAACAGAAACACCAAAAAAGGGCACAACAGAAAGGGAAAATAAGAAGAGAAGGATTTAGAATGTTTTCCTGCTAGTCTGGGATAATGTGGAGGAAGTATTGGAGGGTAAAAGGTCTCTGTGATGGCCTAGTAAATGAATGGTCTCATCAGGCCATGATGCCCCCTCCCGTTGAGTCATCGGCTGAGGTGCTGATTTGCCCTTGTTTCCTGGATCCTCCAGACTGGGCATGTAGTGACCAGACCGCTGCAAACAGAGAGAAAGCCACTATAGTGCTCCCCTGAGGTGATAGTAATTGCAGGCCTTGCCAAGACAATCAAATGTACTGTACAGAAAAGCATTTTGATTTCTGTTTATTTCTTTGGGTCAGATGATTACAAGAGGGCTGTAGTACTTGAAGCTGGTCTGTGCCTTGACTACAGTTTTTATAGGTGTGTTAACATGAACCTGCCTCTGTCTGACCATTCGCCTCACCCATTATGTAGGGATAAGAATTAAAAATTTCAATACTTCAATTTGAGGCCAAATGCACTTCGCCACATTCTGCTAGTTTCGGCACTTCCGTGGAGTTTGTGTTAATGATCAGACTTTCCTGACACAATCATATTGGAAGCCCACAAACCAAAAGGCACAATATTATTTTTTATAATATTATTATTTTCTCTAACCTGTCAAAGAATACCGATCATCTGGCCACCTTCCCGAACTCTCAGCCCTCATGATGAATGATCGCTGTATGTTAACAATACACTGCAGAAAAATTTCTGTCACAACACCTCAAACAATTCATTCATTCATTCATTCATTATCCATACTGCTTATCCCGAAGGGTCGCAGGGGGGGGGGCTGGAGCCAATCCCAGCTAACATTGGGTGAGAGACCTCAAACAATACAGATTTTTATTGTATTTCTATATGAAATCTTTGCAATGTAATGTACAGAGAAGTGGACTGTGCATGATTCATATGAGGCATTTCTGTGATTCTAGATATATTTTTTAAGACTATGTTTTTGATGATTTACTTTATGACATAGGTCACTGCAGAGATGCAGACAGGGAAACGGTGAGAGAGGTATGACATGCAGCAAATGTCCCCAGCGAGAACTGAATTGGAAACATTTATAATTTATATGTCTTAACCACTAGACCACCATGATGCTCCTGAGTTCAATCTTTGCCATTAACACTTGTCACCAGTGGAATACATTTTGAATTCTTCTCTGTGAAGTAGGAAACTTTGAACATTTAACAGCCACCTTTCAAATCTGCATAGTATTTGATTCCACAAAGATAGATTTGGGGTCGGGTATCAGTTTAAGCACACCAGAGAGAAGAAAAATAAATAAATTTAAACTCTCTAATTCTAGTTTTATGCAAAATGAAGTATGTCACATCTTATATTAATGCTGTAATCTTCATATGATGTTATATAAAGTTTTTAAGTCTGTAAGGGTGCAATTTTAGGCATTTTCATTTAAATGCAAGCCATTAGCCTGTTGTGTTCACTCTGGACTCCTGTCCCAGACATTTTTTCAAATTATGCTGTTTCCATATTACCATCCATGCGTGGCATAAGCTGCCGATAAACTCTCCCTAGACTTATATCCACGTGTAGTTGGTGCAGGCTTTGCATTCACAAGACAGCTGGCATTCTATCTTCCTTTTCTTCGCACCCCACTCCCCAAAACAACCCACAACTCACAACCCTTATTATTTTTCTAATAGGAGATAGCTGTTATCAGTTCAATGAGAAAGGAAATAATCAACACAAACAGCATTAGCAATTAGCAATTAAACTTTCACTTCATTTGCATGCAGTAATGTTGCAGCGTATATTCTTTTGAGGAGCTGGATGTACTGTGGCCACACGTTAATGCACAGTCAAAACCCAAGTTTCAAATATGTTATGTTTATATGTTTATGTTGTAGTGTTACATGGTACACAAAAATACTACATGACTACCAAACTGTCTCATATACTACCTGGGTACTTTTACTCTAACTATTGCTCTCCTGCTATTGGCTACTTGTAATAAAGTAATTTAATCTTTTCTAATACTGTATTGTATAGCACATTGAGATTTGTCTGTTGATAGAAAAATAATGGACGTCCTGTGACTAATCAAGTTGCTTGCTGTATGAATGCAGTTATATTATCCATTCAAGTTCACTTGAGTGAGTGCAGCCTGAAGTATCTCAAACCACAGTGGATATTTTATTTTTATTTGGTTCTGCCATACATCCTGTTTTTTGGGGGATTACTTTTCATATCTAGGAGCACTTTCAGAGACCTAAAATCAAACCAATATATATACAGCTCTGTACTGTTCTCTGGTTTTACTATTTATAGGTATGTGTTTGAGGAAAATGAACTTTAGAAAATTTGGAGTGGTCTCTTAATTTTATCCAGAGCTGTGTATATATATACTGTATATAGGTGTTGGTTTGTTAAAGACTTTCTGAAGGCTATATATAGAGAGAGAGTTGGTCTAGACCTGCTCTATATTACCAGGTACTATGAGATAACATTGTTATGATATGGCACTATATAAATAAAACTGAATTGAATTGTATGTTAATAATGTAATGTAAGTACGCAATGCTCTCAAAACAAGCTTAAGTGCAGACATTAAAGCTGCTGGAGGTTATTTTAACAACATTGTAAATATATATTTTAATTCCCATTCAGTTGGCTTGCCCCTTTGAGTGTCTGTCTAATAGAAACATTTATTTAACCATGATATATGTCATATAGGACACTTCCATGAGTTATTTTTGCCCTTGGTCAGTATAAATGCCTCTGTTTACAGCCCAAGGTCCCCACTAAGTGCTTCCCTAAGTGCCCCTCTGGTCAGTCCAGGTGCCCTGCTGAAATCTCTGGTTAGCTTTATTGCTGGCACATTACCTTATGGCAAAAATGAGACCTGACCTGTGGGAAAGATGCCCTTTTTTTATTTTAGGCACTGTCCATCTGAAAATATAGTGCTTTGCCCAGACTGCATGCAGCAAAGGTGGGGAACAGACCTTGACTGGATATAAAAAAAAAAACATTTTGAAGAACCCATGTCTTCTAGCTAGGCTCTCTCCTGCAAAGTGTAGATGAATGAAGCCAAACAGTTAAGATATGACATCAGGGCATCAGAGGAAAAGCGTCCGGCCTCCAAGCTCTAAAAGTGTGCAAAACAGTAAATAATACCTTTCAATGCTACTAAAGAAAATGTGTCAACAATCACAGTAATATGGATCTATGATTTACTGAAGAGCAACTGTAACTGTGATCAAAAGAATGATGACATGGTGAGTATAGCCTATTAACAAGAATTCTAATCAAAAGTCTAATTGGGCAAAATCATAAGGCTATAATTGTAACTGTAGCTGTTTACATTAATTATAAAGTAAATGTATGCATAGGCCATTGTGTTTGAGCTTCCAGCCAGCGTGCGTGTATGGATTTCCTTTGGTGGGAAGACTTTGAACACAGGGCTCAAAAGCCCCTCCACAACAAAGGAGTTGTAATTGTGTAAATTTTCTCCACAAATCCACCCCTGCACCACATTTCCCTGCATCAGCTTTTAAATGATCATTTTTATGGTATGATGATAGTAGGCCTATTTGTTCAACAGCACATGCCATGTAGACTCCACACTCCACACTAAAAATGAGTATTTTTTTCTATCAAGACCTTTGTTAACACGTTGTCAACATTTGTTTCACTGACATCAAAAAAACCTGAGCTTGTGGCCAGCGGACAGATGTAGAAAATGAGTGCAGCAAACGTACTGAAAATGTAACAAACACTGCAACAAAGTGTGTTAATGCTGGTTTGCTGTAACTTCCACTATTCTTCACTCCTAGGTGTGAATGCAGAGGGTATAAATTATTGAAGAAAGAAAATATTTTCAATTGTTGCCGTCTTAGGTTTTTGCCCTAAGGGAAGTGTCTTGAAGAAATAGTAGAGTGGATGAGATGATCCTCAAAGGATGTTATCTGCCAGCCCACTAACTGCCTCCAGGAGAAGGCTGCCAGGGAGTTGAGTTGGCAGTTGTCCTGTGATTTTGGTTTCTGAATAATTTTTGACTGTAAGGTGAGCGAATCAAAAGACCAATCCAATTCAAAAGAGAGTGCAATACTCAGATTAGTGTGTACCTAAAGCCATTGAAGTTTCATGGAATGTGGGGCTTTTTTGTTATTATTTTTCCTTCATTGAAAAGTCACCAGTGAAGAGGCGCAGGGAGCGAGGTGTCTATTAACGACTTTAACTATTTGAGTTAACAATATAACAAGACTGAGATAGCAAGCTATTATGCTAAAGTGCCTTTTACACCTCTGTCAGATCAATGCAATTATGTTGGCTAAACCTGAATTAGAGGACGGTTTGAATTACAGCCCTTCTTTGTTAAGATGCCAGCAAACTCCAACAGAAGTTGGGAGGCCTTCTAGTGCCTTTACCTCCATGTTCTTTCTTCAGACTTGGTCAACAACACGTCTTACAAACTAGCTCTTTATGAGCATACCCTGGCTTTTACCTTGCTCCTGACCTTTTCATGCTGCTCCACTTTGGATAAACGGGGGAACAAATGCTTCTATAATGACTCTAGGATTAATATATGGTAAAAATATAATAATTAACTGATTACTATAATCATGTAGCAAATGTTGTTGTTGACTTTTCCATTCAGAGACACTTAATGATTGTGCAGTGTAGGTAGCTGCATTAATTTTGCATAATGTGACCAAATAGAAATTACACCTCTCTGTTTCCTCTGCACTGTCTGTCATGTGAAGTGTAAACATGTGTAAACACAGTGATGTATTGAAGTAGAGATGCAGACCTGGATCCTGTGAGACGAGCGGAGATATCACTGTGTTTTGTCTAGTGGGTAGAACGCACACATTGTCATTCATATCACAAATTGGTATGTAAAATGTCAGTTTTCCATTGCCTGGGTTAGGTGGGGACAGTGTTAAAAGTTCTAGCATGCATTTATCTTTAGGCTAGGTGCAACATGACAAGCGTTTTTAGACAGCATATCAAGAGATGCTTGAGGAAATTCTCCCGCTGTTGCTGGGAAGAACCCATTTGAAGCAGAATGCTCTTATGCTGAAGTTAAAAATGTTTTTAGCTCAGTGCAGTGAACGTGCCCACTGCTCAGAGCTGTCAGCAGCGCATCCCATTCTTCTCCTTAGTAAACATTGAGAAAAAGAATACAGATCTGTAACAAGAGGTCCCAGCAGGCATGCAGCCTTACAGCTCAGTGAGTTAGCCAGCAGTTGAGCTGACTCAATCTGTTTGTCTTTCTCTGTGGGGCACATGGAGCCCTGGGCAGGCAACAAGGTCCTTGGGCTTGGCGCACATTGATCTGAAAATTCAGCGTCAAACTGTTGGCCAACTCTTAAATATTTGGATTTAATTACTGCCACAACCTTTACTCTGGCAGGTTACTGTTGAAACGTAAATCCCCAAGGGACTGCGCAGCAAGGGCATCACACCATTATTCAACCATAGAGGCAATGGCAGCCATTCCCTTACCCAGGCATTTTTTTATCTGAGAAATGGGACACAGCCACAGCAGGACTATATAGGCTGCCTCCAACAAAGACCAATAGAAAATAGTGAGATGAGAGACACTCCATAACCCTTAATTATACAGCAGCTAACTTCAACTGAGGAGCGCAGCTTATCTCTCTGGTGGGGTTGGTGGATTTTTGAACTTCTTACTTGATTACTTGCCCTGTTCACCTGTCTGCCTGAACAGCCCACAGCTGCACTAATGAATGTGCACACTGTTCCTCTCACAGATCCAGAGATGATTTTATAATTGTGCCTCCTATTGTCCATGGTAAGATGGGAGGAGGAGCGAGAAATCCTATTGTAGATCAGTCGCCTGAGGGTAACATCTGCCTGTGTGTGAGTGTTCTCCTCTGCAGGGTCCTGACAATGACTATATAGGACATTTTTTCCTGTTCACTCTTGCATTAATTATCCATTAGAATCGCTGAGGTAAAAAAAAAAAGATGCATTTGCCATTTGGGATTTATTTAGAATACCTTTGCTCAAGTGATTCTTTGTTATTTTTCCTGAGGCTGCAGCATCTTGTGATACAAAAGAAATGTATTACAGTGAGGGCCAGGGAAATTTGCCTTCAGCACACATTTTTAAAAACTGCCAATGGGATGTAACAAACTTTTTGGCACAGGTAGATACAGGGTGTTAGGTGTGAACAAAACATTTTTCATCAGACTTCACAAGGCACTCTTTGAATCTCTCACGAACAATGTTGGAGCCTGATTAAGCATAAAATCTACTATCTTTATTAAATGTGCTAATATGCTGCGTTTGTTGTATTGCTCTCACAGCATTACCCATAAACAGCCTCTCTTTGTGGGGGAGAAATCATTATCCCCCTTGGTGTGAGACTAAGAAAGCATGAAAGGGTGGGAAAGTGCAAAGTGTGTTTTACATATTGGCTTTTAATCCCGACACTCCAATAATTGGACTCCATCACATGTATCCTTTGATGTATTTCTGTCTTGGTAGCCACAAAGCGGTGTCTAGCCCATGGACCGTGCAGAGACAAAAAGCCTTCAGATAGAAACGCAGTTCCTGTTTTTGTCGCCTCTCTCCAAAACCAGTGTGTACTACTCGCACAACACTGATTCCCACAAATCACACTCCTAGGTAAGCCTTGAGTACGGGGAGTGTGTTTGCTAAGGGGGTAAATATCGTCTATAACCACGATCCTATCACTTTCTGATTAAAAATGTCAGCGAGGCCCTGGAGGTGACAGATTGCAGGGTTGCTGGCATCCCTGGGTATTTTTGGTACAGGGACAGGTGCAGTATGCCTAGGAGACTTGGAGGGAGGAGTGTGCAGAAGAGAAGAAGGGAGGGAAAAATAGAAAGTATGGACAGAGGGAACTGGGAGCAAGAGCTGCTCAACGATGGCCTGTGGCTAGCCTACATCATCCACTACCTGGGCTGGGCTCCAGCGCTCATCTGTGTCAGGCAGAGAGGCCTGATACTCTCAGCGTGATTGTAAAAGGCCCATCGCAAACAGGTTCGTGACGGGTAGCAGACAACACCAATCCCTCTGACAGAACCAATACAGGTCAGACATTTTGTACTGTAGGGAATAAGGTGGGCTTGCATCCACTTTGAAACCCCTCTACTCCACATAGAACCAATGACGCACACTGAACAACCCCACATGGCTGCCAAGACAATGTAATACTGTGAGGGCTCGAGACACTGCCAGAGTTCATCAGGGCCCCCTCTAAACCCGATCCATCTGTTCCCACTGGTCATTCGACTCCAACTTGTCATTCAAGGGGCAGCACAAACAGTCATACCGTCTGTTTGTATTTACCATGCCACTTAGAAAGGTTTAGACTTTCTGATAGCTAGATACCTTTGCTTGGGCCTGTACCTGCCTGTTTCTCTCATAATTGTGCTTAACAAACAAAAGGTTTTATTTTTGTTCCCTTCTCCTAAGAGTTGGCCAATATAAATTGCAAACATTTCCAGGCCTTATTTAAACCCTTTTGAGTCTCTCTGGGGTGTAACTAGTATATACTGAATGTGATTTTCACACAGCTCAGAGTGATAGCGTCTTATTTCCATGTAAATCACAGACTGTGTGAGGTACAGGTTCCCTCAAGCAGAGGCAGTTTCACACTTAACAACCCACTGCACTATGCTTTAGCAAATGTGCACATTCTTCATGTCTATTCATCACTTCTCAACCTTAATTCTATGTTTCATTTCATTTCTACACTTCACTGCAATTCTCTACTGATACAGACAGTAATGTGTCCAGTGACACACTATCTGGGGCTGCTTTCAGACAGATTCAGGCATTGCAGCGATTCAATGCTGGATTGTGCAGCAGTGTGGGAGTGTCACATACTATCCAGCGATCCCAGTTTGAAGAGCGATACAAGCAAAGCGACTGCACGACGATTAACGTCTTTGTACTCCCCCGTGGCAGGGTTGAGCAGATGATGCACAGTCATCGCGGCGGCAATCAATCAGTCTCTCTTCCATCTTCACAGTTGCTCGGTAAACAGTGGAATATTAAGTTAACCAGCTACTGCTAGAATGCTACATGGTAAACAAAGTTCTCCTTTATTTGGGTGTCTTCCAGTCTGATTGCTGATGTGATTGCCACAGAAAATTATGCATTACGTCTGTTTGGGGTCTCAGAGACCTCTGCTGTAAAACAAGGTTATATAATGCATTTTCATATGCTTCATATCTGTCGTACTTCCCAAATGTCAAATAAGTCTATTTGGCTTTCTGTTATTGAAGTTTTCAAAACAGTTTGATTGATGCAAGAGGTAAGTTAGACACACATAAGTAACGTCACTATGTAGGATAACATACTGTAAATTTCTTTGTGAATGACCTTCTGGCAAACAATATTCATACATAGCCCATTTAAGTTGTTACCTTCATCAAATGTGCAAGACCAGTTTGTGGCAAATGGAAGGTTAATTACTTAAAAACCCATTGGGTTTCAATCAGAAGAAAAGAAAATATTTGGAAATAAATTGTTTGATTTTGCAATTCTTATTATTTTAACACATACAGCAGTGTGGTCAGTAGAACCCCAAACAATGAGAACATAAAGCCAAAGTCAACAACACACAAGTGCTAAGTGTTGCACTCCGTGGCCTCTGCCTAGCAACAGAGACACTGACTGGTAATGCCTGGCATGGCCCAGTGTCTGAGGGAGACTGGCAGAAGTTGGATTTTTGTTAAAGCTTTGTGATTAAGAGACCCACTACCCACAGTGTGTGCCCTTTGACAGATAACCCTCTGAGGTCTCATACATGGACATAATGATATGCCATGGTGACTGGCGCAGTGCCACTGGCCATTGCCTCAGGTCATGAAAAGCAGGGGAGATCATCAGGGGCCGTATTGGCATAAACCAATCCTCTGAGATATCACTCTCACATATGGACAAAAATGGCATCGCAGATGACTGGCACTGCAGTTTATGCAGTCTACGGCCATGTGCTTGTTGATGTCTTGGGGAAATCCATGTCAGAGATGTGGGGGATAGGCATTGCAACAGGATAATCCTAGATTATTTCCATGGGGATTGCTTGGTATACTGCAATCAAGTGCCCCAGATTGGAAAGTGTCAAAGTGACCAAATCCCCCCTCTCGACTAAGATCAACTTCCCTTTCAAGACTGATGCCCTTAAAATAATTCAGACCACCCATATCTATGTCATTAGATATATGTAAATATGATACATGAGAAGTGTTGAGAATAATATTTTCATATTTTTTTAAGCAATAACGTAGGATGTGGAGGGCATTTTGCATGCAGGAGCATCCTACCATGGAAAACAAGAAGAAGCTGAAAGATATGACAAGATACGAACAAAAGCAAGGAAGGAATAGAGACACAACGAGCAGGTGGCAGGGAAAAAAGACAGTTACACGTATAAACATTGTACCCAGACACACACATGGGACAAAAGAGAAGAGGGGTGGGGAAAAAAAGAGCCATCAGAGCAGCTGAAATGACTGAAACTAAATTATTGATCAGTTTCAGATTGATTAGCTCATAACAAAGAGTGTATTCAGCGTGGCTTTTCTGTCATGCAGGGCTGTCAACCACTGACAAGGCCACTCCACATCTAAGGCATCACCGCAGAGGGCTCACAGGCTTTTATTGCTGTCAGCAAGCCCTGAGCAAAGCAGACACTCGCCTTTCTAACTCATTAGCCAACCCTGATGTGATGAACTCATCAAAGGCATTGTAATGAGATGGAGATGTGAGGAACCAACGCTCTCGTTCAGTGTTTCCTGTTCTTCCTGCACATAACCAACATGATATGGCGTTAGCCCATAATAGAATCTTAATTAATTGTGAGTGTGTATTTCAGAATGAAAGTGTTTCAGGATTGCCACAGAGGACAGTCGCAACAGCTGTGAATGTTTGGATGTGGCTTCCTGGGCCTGGGCCAAGTTGACAGCCATGTCAGTTGCTCTGCGCTGCATGCAAACACAGACACACACACACAAACATGCAAGTGCTCAAAATCACACACGCAAAGTGATAAGCCAGGGTGAAACACAGGCACTCTCTACCAACACGCAGACATCTCACACAATCACATGCACATTCATTGGATGTAAATCCAAAAAAAACATCATTTTGTGTGGGTGTGGTTTGATCGGATTTGATAGATACTGCCCCACAACTGTCCCCACATTTTGGTTCAAAAATACTGCTAAATCCTGATTGGTGCATGGCAGTATGTGACATGTCCTTTTCCCAGTTGAGACTGTCCACTTCAGAAAAGTAAAAAGAGCACAGAGAAAAACACATATATAGAAATCTCTCATCTGAAATAAAAAAATTAATGAAAATGTGTGTTCATATCAGACCCCCATTTCTCAGAGTAACAAGCTGTTAACAACTTATCAATGCAACAAATACAAAAAGATAAAGTGTGACACTGCGCCTGTCAGTGATGATGCAAAATTCATAATATATAATAGTGTGTATATACAGTATATATATAGACACACACTTAGTATAATTGTCCAAATCTCTCTGCCCAAGGCAGTGGATCCTAACCTTTTTTGCTTATAACCCCACATCACAGGTTATTGCATTAGTATGGAAATACGTTATAAGTAGGTCAACCAAAAAGTAAATATTCCTTCTAAGACTGTTTCATTTGAAGGATTTTTAGAGGCCCGATGAAGTTAATGTGTATTTCACAAGAAATAAAATGTGATTTAATTCTCTTGACATTGGTTTAACAGTCTTGTGACCCCTCAGATTTGTCTTGGGACCCCTTGATGGAGTCCCGACCCCAAGGTTGGGAACCAATGATATATGGCTTAGTGAATGAGCGAACAAGGAACTAATTTGGGACATAGCTCTTGCGCCCTATCATGGTCTAGTGTCAATGCTGCTTCAGGGAATAGAAGTCTGGAGGAAGCACTGACAAATTTCAATTTTTAATTGCTAGAGTCTCCAGGGAAAACCTGAGTAAGAACAGCAGTTATACTGTCTCAACAAAGGACATCAGTTATTCATTCTGTTTGCCACCACTTCAAGTGACACTGTGTTAATTTCACATTTTCTTGCAAATTAACTCCTAAAAGAAAATAAACAATGAAATGTCACATTTAGATGTGCATAATACAAGTACAAGTATCACCTATCAGCGGCTTCAGTTTAAAAATATCACTGTCATGGATCAGCCTTCAGAAAGTCTTTAACAAACCAACACCCATCTAGGTATATACATATCTAACACGTTCGGTGCTTTGCCACCCTGACTGCTGTGCACACACCAACACTCCTGCACACACACACACCTCCTGCATACTAAGGAGGCCTGTGGGGTCAGCATGCATTCATGAGAATCTGCTCTGTGATGAAGAGAAAAGAAGGTGGGAGAACTAGTTGAAAGTGGATTGGAGGCATATGGAGTATTATACAGAGGTTAAAGAGCAACAGTGTAACACATTCCACTAATTTACATATCTTGTGAATCCTGACATTTAATTTCAGGACTGTGAGTGGAAGTTGATGGGAATGCAGGGAGAACGTACAGTGTCTGGACTGGGTTGGCTGGTTGGTTGGTTGGTTGGTAAAACCAGTGACTATATGGCAGTGGCTTTAACTTCCAATATCATGAAATCCTTTGAGGGGATCATGACAGAGGAACTGCTTAGGGAGGGGGAGCCATCCCTAGATCACTTCTTAGATCAGCACCAATTTGCTTACATGTGAAAACACAGCAGAAATTACACCTGTAGGTTGTTTTGAAGCACTGTCACACATGCCAGACTATCTATTATTTATTTAGTTTGACACTCTTAATTCACACTTCTTGCTTAAAAAAAACAACATGTTTGGTTGAAGTTAATTAATAATGTACTAAGGTGTATATCCTTTGAGATGTATGTATTCACTAATTGGCTTGGTTGTCTTATCACAGGCTAGTGTTTGCACATTTGTTCTTATTTAAGATGCAGCAATTCCCTTCATTTGAGACCGTTACAATTTAGACAATAAAAGAAACCTTAATCATAACAATAAATTTGGCTTTCTTGTAGAGAATTCTTGTTTCTTGTTTGTTGAATATAAGGCCACAGCCAGCGAGCGGTTAGCTTAGCTTAGCTTAGCACAAAGGCTGGAAATTGGGGCAAACAGCTAGCCTGGCTCTGTCCAAAGCTAACAAAATCCACCTACTAGCACCTCAAAAGCTCATGGATTGTTTAGTTTCTATAAAAACTGAAGTGTAAAGAAGTTTCAAGTATCCAATAAACCTGTGTCTGCATTAACAGAAATGTAAGTTAATATGACTGTTGGGAGAAGAGATTGTATTTAAGTGTTGTGATAACTCATCACAATCACAGACATCAACTAAACCTTATTTTGCATCAATATGACAGGATATTTATGGAAATATAGGGAGTGTTATTTATTATTTTCTGACATCACATGCTTTTTGTGACATCTAGGAAATACATTATACTGACATCTGCATCTGCTTGACTGGAATGCAGGGAGAGACATGGTGTCAGCATATATAAGAGCTTTAAGAGAGAAGTCTCTGTGCTTTTTAATCATTGACTAGATGTGCTCAGTGATAATTATACACCCTCATGGACATTCATGCTGCATGGATGGGTATGAATATGACTGGATGTTTATGGGAATGAGAGAAGAATGCACTGTAGCCTAATAGTGTTTGCTCAGTGATTAGGCATCCATATTTATGATTCACCAGACCCATGGACTTCAACTAAACCTGTATCTGTATCAACATGACAGGAAGTCATCTGGGAATCAGCAGAGGATATCTATTGTGTCAGGCTTTTACAGTCTGAAAAGAATAGGGCTTGACTCAATGAATAGGTTTTCATATTCATAATTGGCTATGCCCTGTGTATCTGTGTAGTTTTCTGTGCATGCTTATCACAATAACACAGAGTGATAATCGGCTGTTATCTCAATCCCCAAAACTCTCATTTCAACAGAGGTTATTAGAGAGTGAAATAGCTAGCCATATAACCCCACACTATATTCCACGCACACACCCAGACAGGGTATGAAACAAGAGGCCTCTCAACTATTTAATAACCCAATTTAAATTATGATGAAAACATATTCCCACTTACCTTTTCATCTAAAACGTGTTACGTTAAACTCAAGTATTTTGAAATTATCCAAAAGGTGTCGACATCAGTATTAACGTGCCTCCAGGCTGATACATCAACAGTGTCCTCTTGTGGTGGCATGGATTTAGAAGATGGCCTGTCTGTCTGAGTCCAACTGCCTGTGATTTGTGTGGCTCTGCCAGGATGCCTTGACATCTGCCAGACACAATTGTGCCCAGCTGCCTTGAAAGGTGGCAGCAATGTGGCATGATTTGAAAGGAATATGGGGTTGGAGATGTGCAAGGAGAACATTCAGTTTCCAACAATCGCTGCACCATTAGGTCATATTTATTCTTACGTCCTTCAGGAAAACAAGCATGCCACCTTCGTTTTGCACAACCTCTACCAGTTGAATTACAAAAGAATAGAAAACTGTATTACTAACAATGTCTCCCTCTTACAGTATGTGTTTTATTCAGCAACAACTGACAAAATGCACACTGTTACTCAGCAACCCCATTCATGCTTTTGGATACAACCTCTCATTCAAGACTGTTAAGCAGTTGCTAAGCATTCAGTTCACCGTGTTCCATAAAGTTTCAAGTATTTGGCCTGCAATTGTGACTATGTTAAGTACCAGTCACAATACAGCTAATTTGAAATGCCTCTGCTTGCTCTCTGCATCTATCTCTATATAATATCTAACCTTCTACCTTTATCTTTACCTCCACAACACACACTTCTATGTGTGACTTCCTCAGACTTTCTTCTCCTCCTTCCTCTCACTATTTCTCTGGATCTTCTGTGGTGATATTCTCTCTCTCTCTCTCTCTCTCTCTCGTGTGGGCTGGTACCCAAGTCATCCTAAATGACCTTGCATCCTCATTATTCTTTGCAGCCAGGCCCTTCAAAGCAAGCTGTGGGACGGCAGAGCAGAAATGACAAAGTGGTTTCTGATCTCACACTGATTCCTGCACTGGCTGATACACACACGCATGCTGCTCGCTTGCGCTAATATAGTCAACATTATTGCGAGGGTAGGAAGAGGAGAGCCTTTAAAGTCATCCTCAAAAGAGGATGCTGTGTTTCCAGCAATGTAAATAATTCATAACATCTTGCAACGCGTTTGATAATATTGCTCAGTCGTAATTCTGTGGGCCACCCCGTGTATTTCCCACTATGACCCCAGCAGGCTTAAGGTCTTTTGAAGTCATAGCAAAAACTATTATTCTGCTTTAAGTGCTTCTACAAAACACTGATTCATACATGGAGGATAGGACTGCGGGCTAGTTTAGTAAAAGGGTTAATGGCTCAGAGGGTGCTTCTGGTCATAATCGTATAAAGGATGTGGGCACAATTCTCAAATAGTCATCTGTGGCTCTTTAATATTTCCTCTGTGACATTTCCTCTGGCATCCAGCAGAGATGATTTTATGAGCTGGGGATTTTTATTCAGCAGCGATACCGAAGATAAACCTTGTATAGCTGGTCTCCACAATCCTCCTCTCTCTTTCTCATTCACACTGTCTCTCTGTTACCCCCTCTCTCATTCTGACAGTCCGGACATGGAAGTGGGGAAGTGGTACACCCCACTCCTGTGCACTAGCTGGTTGTGGGCTGTGCTGCTGAGTGGCTGGCACATCACAGCAACCTCTGCCTCAGGAGCTAGAGCCATTTGAAATGTATTCCTCAGCCCATAGAGCGCTACACTCGATATTGTCATGAAATGGGCAGCAGCACGAAGAGTCTGACACACCGGTTAAATTTGACGTCAAATGTAAATTGTGGAGTCAACATTTTTGCTGGGGACGTAAGCGATGACTGTTTGTGTTTTGAAAGAGGACATGTGAGCGGGTACAAGGGGCATGGGTTCAGCAGTTAAAGTTTGTCCATGGTTCAATACAAGTGTGCTGTATTCAAAGTGATGTGCAAAAGGGGCCAGTCTGCTTCCCCATTTTTTTCCAGCAGTCCTTATCAGGTAATTACCGGCTCACCCTTGAAATACCAACATGGTGCTGGTACACTGGTGATGGTGGAAAAGCGACATAGGTCATCTCGTAATTATGACTCCTTCCTTCTGCCTTTATTGTCTCTGCATAATCAGCTCCATCACGGCTGAAATAATTGATTCTCCATTTATGCTAATGGTATGGATCTGGAGCGTAGACGAGCAAATACTCAGCCATGTTGTCTTTCGGGCGTGACATTTAAAATGGAATGAAGAAAGTGTTAGATTCCAGTCAGATAGCAGGATGTTTTTGCTCTGGCTTCAGTGATAGCCTTGAGTAGAGGTGCCAGGTTGCACTTGTACTAACCAGACCAGACAGTGAACAGGAACGAGACCTTCAGATGTATTTCACCACTGCCTGTTTAGGGACCTTTTCTATTGTGTATCAACGGATGGAGGTAAATTAGATCGCACTCATGCATGCAGAGCCTTACCAATTAATCCTCCCACCAACCAGGCTGTGTGAGGCTTGTAACACAGACTCACATAGACAAGACAGACCCAAACAGGCTTGCTTGCGTGCATGTCAAAAGAATATCTGACAAAGGCTTCATAAAAAAAGGTATAAGACCATTGCCTCACGACTACCTCCGAATCCCTTAGTTCTTTAATGTCAGTCACCTGTCAGGCCGCGGCTGATAGGCTGCCAGTAGCCCAGCAGGCTGCCTGTGGCAGGAACAGGTAGCATTCACTCATGGGAATTAAAGTTTTCCAGTTACTATTCATGACATGAGCAAATCACTTGTATGCCCAGTGCCCTCTCTACAGAGAGTGATTGTAGTAAAAGCCTAGTGAATGTAGTTAAAAAGATTGTTTTTACATCAAATTGATCTGAAATGTGTATGAGGCTGTATAAACATCTGAGTCCATCTGAGTGCATGGAATTTCATGAAATCTGCTTCATCTGCCAGCCCCCAGTTCTCACCACGCCAAATGGGCACTTGCAAATGGCCAGTTAACAAAACATGCACACCAAGGAGCTTCTGCCATATTGTTCACTGGATAGCACCCTCCCCTGAGAAAAACCCTCAAACAAAGGCAACATGGTGGAGAGGAAGGCCATGACGGCTCTATCTCATTCCTCCCTGCCACTCACACAGCATACACATCAATCACAACCCGCCGGCTTCAGATCTGAGCAGCTCCTTGGATGCAATTTGTCACAGGTCCTTAGGCGTTGACATGCTCCTAAAAAGCTCCACTAATCTCCCTAAGATAAGAGTCTTAGATTTCCTTGGTGGGTGTTAATCAAAATGATCTGCTCTGTGTCCAAGAAATGACCACTGGTCACTATGAGGATGGGCGCTGCAATTAAGCACATCGTTAAGCTAATGGGAATGGATGAGCACAGAGGATGGAATGATTTTTGACACTTTTCAGAAAAAGCTCCATTTTTAAAAAGAGTAATATGCAGTTGTTTTTTCAAAGGGGAATAATTAATGAGAGCTCTTTTTTTTCTCGATTAGCGGGTATGACAATGAGGCAAAGGAAAAACGCATTCTACTTGTACTTACATTTAAACTTAAACATTCTTTTTCATTCTTGGTCTCGTGTATTCTTTTAGCATGAACTTTTCATTCCCGCAACAGATTAATCATGAATAAGAGCCTCCATTATTCAGTGACTGGTGCTATATTCACCAGCCTAATGCTTCAGCCTGCATTGTAAAAAAGAAAGGATACTCCAGCAAGGAGGATACATGTCACCCTTTCAAGAGCAATTGCCACTCTCAGTGAGCCCTCCACGGGAGCAAGCTGCTGTGCGGTGGGTGTGATGGGCCCAATTTAATGCTCCATTATGCAAATTGATCATCTCAATTGACCATCACTCTGGTAATAGTACGAGCTGACTGGGTGCTGGGGGGGGGGTGTCTTTTAAAATCTTTAGAAAAACATCAGACCATAGTCCAAGGTGCTAAAAATAAGCGAGGTTAGTGAAAACATGAAGAAATGCATCACAACTTTAACCAATGAGGCATGACAGAGATGAGTGACAGGAAGTTAATGGCTGTCAAGATGACCTCTCTAGCGACCAGTCACATTTAAAAGTCACCTGTCTTGTTTTTCTGAGAGATATCGGGATGTAAGAATAACAAAAAACTGCATTTGCATGATGAGTTTCATCTTGATAACATTTTCACACTTATATTGACTTGGGGTACAGTTTTCTCCCTCGATTTTCTCTTCCAACCCAACTCCCTTGTTGATAATTCCATAATTCCAAATAGATTAGCGGAGCAAAGCAGGGATATTTGTTTTCATTTCAATCTAACTTGGAGTTGATATTCCTGCAAATTATGCATTGTAGTGAACCAAATTGAGTTAGATAGCCTTTATTTAATGGGGAGATTTTCGGTGCGCTTATCCCTTTGCGACCCTGTGAAGAATCACACGACACACTTGAGTTTCCCTTAGAATGGACAGGGCGCAGGAAAGACAGAGTATGGGCGAATTAATTTTGTCAGTGCCTAATTGCATTTATTGGCCATGCCTGGCACCTCCTAATCCTGGATTATGATGATGCATTAACAGCTGTGACTGGCTGTTTACAAGGCATTTATTAGCCGGCGTCAACATAACGAGACAAATTCCACCTATCACATTAATCACCCCACTGCCAGGACTGTGTCACTGCCAAGAGCAGAGCCAGATGACGCAGAGGCCAAGGCTGCGCTGAAGCTGCTTTTCCTACATGAGCCATTGTTACGTGGCAATCAGATTACCTCCTCTGTAACTGTTAGCCCAGCAGTGAGGTGGCAACAAGAAACTTGAATTGAATAAAGAGCAATGAATAGGGGGGGTGCTAAAGATAACGGGAGAAGAATTGTGGGATCAAATGCACGGTTGAGTGCATCTAACCACAAAAACAATTTTCCCCACATAATGCTTCTAATTGAAGTCAGGTCACTTAATTACAGTCTGAGTATTGTTTACTGTGAACCCATCTCCTCTTCCTTTTTCTCTGTCCATCCGTCAATTTCCTCTCACTCTACCTATCTCATTTTAATTTTTTCCCCACTGCCACAAGAATATACGACATCCATTAAACAGAAAAATAAAACGTTATCAAATATATTATTGTGAAGATAGATTCATGAATTATGTTTCATAATTGATTAAAGGCTGATTCTGAAGCATTACTGTCAAATGAATGTAAACTGCTTTGGCACAAAAAGAATATGCATGTAGAATATCTCTAATTACACTCAATTAAGCTTTAATAAAAGGATTAAAAGATATTTCATGATTGAACTAGCATTCTGTTGAATTCAGCTTTTTTTTTTTAAGATTTCCCAATTCATATTTTAGCCACACAGAGACACAAAGGGGTTCAGGGTGAGAAACACTCACTTTATTCTGCCTAAGGTTGCAGCAGAAGGGACATTGATTTCTTTCCTTTTCAAGAAGTGCCCAAAAGTGATGTGCAGCAATTAAACAAGAGTCTGCAGGACAGACCTGGCAAAACCACTTGAGAAATGGCATTGGAGAACGTCCCACTGGCCTCGCCTTAATGGAAGCAGGGGTTTTATATATTGCATTTTGTGCAGACACACTGGAATCATCAACTGAGATCACCTCTCGCCCTGTAAACACTTGATCGCTGGGATTCTCCGATTCCATTTGAAGAACAGTGTCTGGTCTCAGACTTTGCGCCAACATCACTCCTCCAATTCTCTGGTCTGTCAAGATCTCCTGGACTTGACACATTGATACTGTCAGCGAGGAACGCTCAAGATCACCTGCAGGCTCAAAGCATTATGGTTGTCTCTGCTCAAAACATGCTTCTGTTAAAAGAACATGATTTTTTGAATAGTTCTTCTTTGCAGGCAATTGATACCAAACCTCAGATCACAAGTATTATCTATGGTGACAATAAAATGGCTAAAAATTAAACTGGAAGTAATTAGTTTGAAAATGTGTATCAATATGAATGGCTTCAAATTATCAGCACAGGTAGATAAATGCTTTAATGCACTTACACAATCAAAACTGATGATCCAGTGGAACATGCGCCATCTTGCATTTTATTACTGCTAAACAGTAGATTCTTTACCCTCAAATCTGACACCTCATATCATGCTTTGTAGATTGCTTTTACAAGAAGTGGTGAGACTGGATTGTAAAACCCATGCTCTCTGGCTCCCAAAATGAATGTGTGCTTTAGTGATAAGGACCGGATGAGAGGACAGGAGATACGGCACAATGCAGGGGCACATCTCCCAGCACGAGCTATTTCACTGTGCAGTAGTCTGCGTTATATAAGTCTGATGGGGTTCGCCGGCACCTTACAGTTCACCTACCACCGCTAAAGTGTGAACACAGGGCCACCTCTCCAGCTGTATTGGACTGTCCTCGGCACAAATCTGCAGAAACAAATACACACATGCCTCGTGAGGGCAAAGTATCAAATTACATCCAGTTAACAAACAGCCCCACACTTGACTTTTCTTTGGCACGTGGGAAATACAGGTCGCCCCCCCTGATTAATGCTGAGTCATGATATTGAGAGAAAAGCAGTGGGTGGAGTCCGCCAACATTCACCAGCCATCCAACTCTTCACCCTCACCCAACCCCTTTTCTCAGGAACAACTCCCTGCCATCTGTCAGTATTGGAAAGCCCTGGTGGCTTGCAGCAGGTTTTTCTAAACCTACATACATGGCTGCCTTTCCCTGTCAGAGACTCTGCTGTGCATGAACCTTCAGCCGTAACCAGCCACTGGGCTAGAAAACGGTGTCAGCCTAGCCAAAGCCTCATTGACACCCATGAAAAATCTCTCTTAGTAGGGTTATTGACCTAGGATGTAATCATGTGGTGCGCTGTACATTGGCCAGAAAAGAAAGGACACAGTAAAGTTAGGAAAGCATTACCACCAATGAAGCCACTTTAATGTAATTGGACAACGTTTACCTAAGTGCTGTTTAATTGCCTGACTCCTCGCTAAATCTTTCATGCAACTTTGTGCTGCAAACAAACATACCACAGCATTGTCAATGTCTCCTTATTAGTTTTCCGTGGCTTCATTTGCTTCATGCCTCCCCTCATTCTTTTCTGTGCAACGCTGAAAGCTTGCAGAAAGCACATCCTCAGCTGAAACCTTTGAGTAGAGATGGCTCCTGCACTATCAGTGAGAGGAAAAGAGGCTTTCTTTATGAAAAATGACTTTGACAAAAGTAAAAAAAACTAAACGGAAACGGAGAGGATGAGTCATCATGAATAAATAACAATCTGTGTGTAGAGGCTGTTTTCATGCAATATCAAACCTCCAGCCTCTGTGTATGACATGAATTCTACTGATCCAAGAGTCATTTCCTTTAACAGAGAGCGGCTGAATCATGAAATGCACCTCCCTCACTTCATATACCTTATATTTGCTAGCCCCTTAGCTTAAGTAAACCATGTGTGTGGCTCATAAATCAAGTGCATGTATCCCCAACAGATACATGATGAATAAAACAATGTATGATTAAAAAATCTTGTTCAGTTAATCTCGAGTGTAATCAATTATATAAACCCATCCTGTCCAAGGCATAAGGGACATGCCTCAAAAATGTCATTTCAACCCTGTCAAAAATAGGCAAAAGGAACAGAGGGCAAGGAAAATAAAGTAACGGACTCCAGTTGAAACACAGAAATGGCTACTGGTGTGGCCTCAGGGTCATGGACCAGCTGTGACAGCGACCTCCAAGGGTCTCTGACTTTGACCAGTAGCAGATTGGGTGGACAAGGACGACTCTAGAGCAGCCCAAGCTCTGATGTGTACTTAAATTGTAGCAGATGTTATGCATTATCACATGAGAAATAACTCCAAATTGAAACCTTTTCTTCCCCTTCATTAATAGCATTTACGTCTCAGCAACATAGGGTGAGCTACACCCTGCATCTTCACTTCCCTGATATTAAGAGCAGTAACATTATCTCACAAGGAATCATGAAACCTTGTGTGGCTGACCCTGCTAACCCCTTAACTCCTGCAAGGTCAAATTTGATTGGTAGTTCTGTTGTAAAAAAAATAAAAACGTTATCTAAATGTTATAATTTGTGACTGAAGAACTAAGGGTGATGATTAGATTGATTATGATTAGGGCTTTTAATCCTACCATGCATTTTGGTTTGTAAATTAACTGCACTTACCGTATATGGGTATAGAATTACATAGCACAAATGGCAATGGTTCATATGTGAATATCACAACCAAGAGTATAAAGTCCTCAGCCAGATCTTCACCCAGAAGAGCAGACATAGATTTATTTCTTGCTGTGCATAAACTGAAACTCCTTCTCTATCTACTCATTTTATTTCAACACAGACCACCAGGAAACCATGAGATGACTTTCTCCCTGTTCTCCTTTACTGAACTTCCACTAGTATTTATGCTACTGGCAGACTCTTCCAACAAGTGGATACTTTACCAACACTTCAATGTAGGCATAACTATGTCACTATAATCAAGTGTTACAGGATCTTTGATGTCTATAAACATTATTGTCATTTTACTATCACTTGCCACATTCTGTCAAAGGTCTTTTGAAGGACCTGTAAGAATGCACATATATTTGATTGGGGAATTCAGAGAAGTACACGTAAGCATACGCACTCTAGACTCACACAGCCCTAATCTAGACGAACAGGCAAAATCATTGGCAACCTATGAACTGACACACAGA